>CABHPR010144564.1:0-50613 GCA_902168415.1 Peromyscus melanophrys | reverse complement strand
ATTGTGAAAGATAAATAGAATTATGGACAGTGTTTCTGTTAGGCAAGTGAAAATAGAAAAGTTAAAGGAATAATTGAGGAAGTGGGTGAAAAAAAGTTTCTGAACCAGAAAATTTCAACAGGATAAAATAGAGAAAAAATTTGGCAGACAAAAAGAAAAAAAAAATTTCCCCTCTATCCCAGGTATAGACAGGAAGTTCATTGTCCACTGCAACAAATAACAGTAAAATGAATGAAATAATGTATCAAATAATTATTTATGTTGTTATTTTTTAGCCAATGATAACACCAAGATCTCATATCTCATCTAGCACCCTTACATCTTTTCTAGAAAAGGGAAGAATTACACATTGCTGTATAGACATCTGACTATGCTTTAAATTTCATCTGTGACAAACTGCACATAGATTCAGCCTCACAGGATGAATCTTCTTGCATAGCTGCTTTAGCTCTCTCCCATGAAGAATAACAATTATCACATGACGGATGTTCATTGCATCACTGAGGATATGCTTTGAATAAGACCTATTTATATATCTTCGTAACATTATTGTACAACTGAAAACAGAAAACTTAGACTTAGATATCTATAAACAACCTCAGTTTGGGACACACACTCTATTTGGATATTACAGCTTGTATTTTATATGTATTAAATATCATATGTTCTGTATGACATTTCTCAATATCCTTTAATAAGTTTATGGATACAGAAAGCTCACAAGTTTTGAAATTTTATTGCTGTAGTAAATGGAATAACCATGATGCTTCTGAATCTATCATAAAAATGTTAATCAGTAATATACTCTGAGCAATACAACAAGAATTATAATTCTAATTAAAATTAAAATTTCATACAATGAAAGCAACACAATTAAATTGCTTACCAGGATTCAGTTTAGGTTTATGATCATAGAATAATACTTTCATGTAACTTTATCATTTCTCTAATCCAATAAGCAGTAAATTATTCATAATTTTAATTTAAACAAAACTAATTACAAGAAGATATCAGTTATAGTAAATGTTGAAAACATGATCACTTTTGTTTCAATATAGCACCTTGGAGAGAATGCAATTATTTTCTGCATTTTTATGTTCCTTTCTCTAGAAATAAACTACTTAAAATGGTTAGCCCTAGGTTACTTGCCAATATGTAGCTAGTGTTACAGAGAAGTAACAACAACAACAACTAAACACCTCATGATTGATGAATAGAAGCCAACTATTAACAGTTTTTGTGTTGGAAAGGGTCTTTTTCAAATTTAAAAGCTATTTTAAAACAGGTACGTTTTTGCACTATACTATTATGAAAACTAATTTTAAAAACAGCAATAAACACATATGAAAAACTGCTTTTTTAGAATATGCAACGTGTTTGCTGCTTTAGACTGAATTTGCAATTACATACAAGTGCAATGCAGCTCTCTGGCAGCTTTGTTTTTGACATTGACTTAGTCTACTCTGTTCCTGTAACCCTGGGCTTCTCCCATTGATTTGGCCGTTGTCCCTCCTGTTACAGGATGTGTTTGTTGGGTTGTCTATGCTATCTTTCATGTGAGATAAGTGACCTTTCACAAGACGATTTATAAATAGAGGTTCTTATGTTAATGAAACCCACATTCATCTTCATATTGCTTTTTGGGCCTCTCTTTTTGATATGCTCAATTATAATCAGGTCTAAGGAAATTTAAAGGAGTAAAATAAAGCATTGAAAGGAAGAGGGGCTCTTTTGAGTAGAATGATATAATTTCATAGTTATGTTGCAAAATTGACTTGATTTCATTTGCTTAAGGTAATAATTCAATATTCACAAGTACAGAAAAATGGTTCCTTATTTTGTCCTTCTTGACTTCCTTGAAAGACATTTGAGACATGCTGAACATCTTTTAGTTTAAAGGAATGTCAGTATTCCACCAGGGCTGTTGATATTCTTCATTAACTATAACATAGTTAAAATGTAGCACCTGCAATCAATCAAAGAACTGGAAGATTGCATTAACACTTATGACAGTCACGGAGTTTGGTGGGTGTTGGTTATTTTTTCCCTCCCTAGAATTCCAGGGTCATCACTCATAATAGTGAAAAGTATAGCATAAAGGGGAAAAAAATTCAGAATGTTCCTAAAAATAAAATAGAAAGCCCTCAGGAGCCCTTTCAGAACAACAATAAAAAGTATTGCTAGCTGTAAAATTTGTAAGCAGGTTCCATCCTGTCGACACGGAAACAATGAAGATAAATTACGTTCCAGCAAAAACACTGAGCCCGTCTAGTCACAGTGGCAAATGGACTACAGGAGGACAAAGCCAAACTATGTCTCCTGTGTCATGAGTTGAAGGTGTCAGAAGAGGATAAAATAAATTAAATAAAAACCAAAGAATATTTTAGAAACTATCTCTAAGTTGATCTTTTCAGTTTCTTTATTTGAGCATTGTTCCTTCCTTCGCAGTTTTCTGATTATTTAAATTAATTCTGAGCCAATAAAGACTAGCATGAAATTGCATGTGCTAAACCTGTCAGTATGTATATATTTAAAATAGATGAACGTTGAGTTCAAACGATGGCAGTTATTTATATATCTTCCTATATTCTCATGTAGGATGAACAAAACAAGCTTAATCTGCATTTGGCTAGCTCTATGGAAAGGTGCTTTTGTTTCAAGTGAAGACATTTGGTCTGTGTGGGAGATGTTGGCAGCTGGTATGAATTGTTGGAGAGGACAGCTCACAATCCACTACCCAACAAAGCAAATCCATTACATAGAATCTCCTTTGCACAAGAAATGAGAGACTGTTTTGCATATGTCCTTCTTTGATGTCCTAGATATTAGTGTGACCACTGAAAACACATGCTGCTTGAATGAAAATTATATCGATAGGGATTGTTTTGCAAGTGTTGATGTGCACCTTGATAGCAAGCTGTAAGTTTAACAACCAACTCTCATATCCTAAACCAAGGTCATTCTATGCAAAATGAAACTCACCAGCAGCAGAATGGGAAGGGTGTTTATTAAAACTTAAGTGTGATTCTCAAAGGATGTTTAGGAGTAAAATATGCCCATCCTTTGCTAAAACAGCTTGGCTTTTAAATTAAGTTTTAAACTCAAAGGTTTCCTTACCTATGTGATTATGAATGTTAATTAAAGAATACATCAAAAAGTCTGAGCAATTATTTACAGTCTTGACAACATTTCAACGTTGCTTTCCTTTTTATGCTTGTATTCAAATTTTCTAACTTTAAGAAATGACTATGGCTTGAATCAATTGTACATTAAAAAATTGAAGGTAGTACTGGGTTATCTGAAAAATCACTTAGAATTGGCATAATTCATTCCTGAGTCTCAGTGATTGATTGCATTAAAACAGAGTAGAATTCAGGGTGAGTGGAAATAAATGTTGAATGAAGGTTCCTTTTAACCTTATCAATAGCTTTCTATTACATCAAATTTCTGAGTTGGAGGAGCACGTAACAGGAACTAAATCACCAGCAATTGCCTTTCACTAGATATGGTGTTTGTGTGAGTACCCAATGATCTCTAAACCCATGCTTCTCCCAGCTGAGCTAATTTTTGATGGAAAACCATTGAGAACAACGGGTCACTGAGAGTAAATGAGGTGGGACCACCACTGGGTTTCCTCCAGTGCTCTCATGCACCCCAGTGTAGGATATCTGATGAGGTAATCTGCATAATAACATGGCCCTTGTGTGTTTCAGTTAAGTCAATGGGGCATTGACTATATACAAAAGCATCTATTAAGAGGATTGGATCTACAGATTCAGAATGACTATTCTCATCCAACAGGAATAGTGGTGTGCTAATCTCATAATTATACCTCTTTCATCCTTCACTGGGAAATTTTTATCTCTTGGCAGTAAAATAAGCATCATTCCAAGTGGAATTCTAATTGAATGAGTTTAAATGTAATTCTCTAATTATTTGTATATGCATGTTATATGGATTATATATGTGTAAATAATTATTAATTCAGATTAATGAATTTAATATAAATGTGTTCTGAACAATATGAAGTCAGTGTACACGTGGATATGGGAATATGCAAAGGTGATTTAATTAGGTAGTAATAAAAACATTGAACATCTATGTCTTTAATTTCTTCTCTCTCTCTCTCTCTCTCTCTCTCTCTCTCTCTCTCTCTCTCTCTCTCTCTCTCATTTAGCATTTCCATTATCAATACTCATAGGAACTTTCAAAACTGGATTATTAGAACAATTTTAGGCATGCATTTTAGGATACTTGTTATATTTTAGAAAGGAATTTTAAAAGCATCTAACACAGTTAAAGTTATAAATATATATTAGTTGACAAATTCTGCATTTTTAAAGTAAAAGTTTTATCTTTTAAATGTCTCCAAGAATTCAATTATTTTTTGAAAATACATACTGTAGGACCAGTGTGTTGAAACAACATAGACATGTGCTGTTATAGCTTCTTTGTAGCTCAGTATTTAAGCAGATATCTATATCTAATATTCCTTATATACTAGCTAAAGAGACAGCATTTCTTAAAGATTAAAGGTTTTTAAATTTGGAAGAAATTTCTGGAAAGTAAAGTCATTGGCAAATATGTGTTCTTCATGAAATCTTTACCCCTTTTGAAAGGCCCTGTGCATTGCACGGACATGTGTCTTTGGGACATTCTATCTATAAAAAACTATCACTCTATTAAAACTCCCCAGAGTTGAAGGCACATGCATTGTTCTCTCCTCTGGTTAGCTTGTGTCTCTTCTCTTTATGACCCCCTGTATCCGGGTTTTGTGCTATACTTGCCTTCTAAGTTTTTGTCTGTGTTTGGGCAGGAGGAAGCTATGTGCGTTTATGTGTGTGTGTGTGTGTGTGTGTGTGTGTGTGTGTGTGTGTGTGTGTGCAAGAGAGAGACAGACACAGAGAGACAGACAGAGACAGAGAGACAGAAAGAGAGACAGACAGATATAGAATCTTGAAAGTTGACCAACACTGAAGTAAGGCCCCATGAGTAACAAAAGACTCCCACATCATGTTCTAATCATCACCTTTTGTGGATAGCTATGAGCCACACTATAAAAAGCATGTATGTCACCTAAGTTAGATCTCTACCCATAAAGAAAAGAACTAGCTAAAAAAAATATTTTCTCAGGGTTCTTTTTTGATAGGAAAATTCTTTTACAATTTTGTTTATCATTTTACTAGATGTAAAAACAACATTTTCAGTTTTTTATAAATTAAAAATGCAAATTTAATAGTTTTAATCCCAGCAATCTGGAGACAGTCACAAGCAGAACTTGACCTCTCTGAGTTCAAGCCCAGCCTGGTCTATAAAGTGAGTTCCAGGTAACCAGGTACACAGTGAGACACAATCACAACAACAAAAAGGAGAAAGTATACATCTAATGTGTTTGTATTTCCTAAGTAGGTCCCTTCAATAAGAAAGACATTGGATATCTTGAAGATCAAGGTTGTCCACTAGAAAATTTTGTTTAATCATTTTCCTAGTAATCTTTTGAGAAATGTGTTTTTTAAGTTTAAGGTTAATAAAAAGAGGGAGAACTGTAAAATATAATAAGAAAGTATGCAAACTAAAAGTTAACTATTGTGAAAGAAAACTTTGGAAGATTTATCGTAAAAGGTACACAATAAAAATATGAGGAGATTTTATAGAAAACGTTTTCAAATCTTTTTTGCTCAGTTTATAGATTCAGAAAAATCTCTACAGAAAATTCTAGAGCCAAATTATATAAAACCCAGATGGCAGAGATCAACTTGTATTGAATTTCATATGAGAAAATGTACTTAAATGTGAATGACTATATTTGTACATGTGAACATATTCCTTTCATGCATAATGCATTCATTCTCCCATGTCAGTGTACATATCTCCATGAACACACATTGAGACTTGGCATAATGATGTTGGGCCTACTACTTTTGCAGTTTCTAAAGAAACAAAGTTTGCTTTCTCACTTTTTATATAACTTTTGTGATTATTTTACTTAAACACATATTCATACAATGGACAGAGTTTGATAAATACTACAGTCTACAAATACTGAGACACATTTAGCCATGGTCCAGGAGAGGATGGGTGCCTTAACTCTAGAACTATAAATGACATCATGACCAATTTAAAGTCCCATTAACTTGTTCATCATTTCAACTTTAGAAAGAGCCGGGCGGTGGTGGTGCACGCCTTTAATCCCAGCACTCGGGAGGCAGAGGCAGGCAGATCTCTATGAGTTCGAGACCAGCCTGGTCTACAGAGTGAGATCCAGGAAAGGCGCAAAGCTACACAGAGAAACCCTGTCTCGAAAAACCAAAAAAAAAAAAAAAAAAATCGGAAAAAAAAAAAAGAAATGACTGCAACTGGTAAAGGTGTATTATTTCATTATACAGAAAAGTAGATAGATACATATGAGCAAGTATCTGAAGCAGGCTCTTTTCGTCAAAGCATTAAGTCAGTAAGCTCATTTCAAATACTCTTGCAGAATTAATATAAGATATATGTGAAAATTTTTAGGAATATCTCCTTTCTACTCATTACAGTAAATTACTAAATTTTCTGATACCTAGAAATACATTACCAATGTGTATAGAAAAGTGAATGAGTTAAAGAATTAACTGTCATTTCAGATTAGAGAAGAAAAAAAACTTTCTGTGTAAGAGGAAACCTTGGAGAGAAGAAATGCTTCCTTCTCTTTCCTTCAAAACAGTGAAGTGCAGAATAATTTTCTTGAATTTTTCTTCAGAGTAGTTCGAAAGATTATACTGAAAACAAGAATGAGCAGAACTGTACATCAAGAGTCAGTGTGACTGGAGGATTAGATCAACTATAGGTTCTGTTATTAATGCTATCAAAAGCAGAGAGACTCAGAAAGTGTTTCTCACAAGCCCTTCTATTATCTTTTTTTCTGTGGCTCTGCATTCCAGACATGGTGATGCATTTTATGGGCCAGTTTTCATTAGGATTACTTTCTGTAGGCCTCTCCCCTTCCATTATCATTAAATGAAAGGAAAGGCAGTAAACCGAATTTATTTCCTTTGCTACATACAGAGTTGGGGCTGAGATAAAGCTCATTTTTCAGTCCCTTCCCATATGCTGTATTCTGGTTTTTCATAAGGCAAAAGTGAAGTCCCAATAGCAGGAAGACTGCAGAATGACAAGATTCTTCTTTGGAGAAATGTCACTTAATGGCTCTTGTAGTCCAACTGATATGCCACCTCTGGAGAACATGGTTGTCTGACAGCTAGTTCTGAGTCATCTTGGTGTATTTGAAACAGTTGGTACTCTCCCTTAGACACTTGTCAACATGTACAGATGATGTTTTAACTGGCACATTGTCACCAACTACCTCACACTGGGAAAAGCCGAGTAGCTGTGAGAAAGAAGACGTTCAATTGCAGAGAATTGGAGGGTCAGTGCAGAATCATACCCTTTCACATTTACATCATTTTTTTAAAAAATTTTAAATGTGTGAACATTGTGTGAATTGACAATCAGTTGTTTTTTTACCCTGGCTGTACCATAGTAGTCTAAAAGAAATAGACTTGTTAGGCAAAAAATAAAAGGCACAGTTTTTGCTCAGTATGAGGATAGCAAGTAAAGTTAATTGAAAATATATTCCACACACAATACCACCCACAATTTTTGTCTTTGCCACGTTTCCTTTTGTCTTTTAATCCTCTGTGGCTTGTGTTTTATTGGTAAGTGATAAGGTTCTAATGAATGAAACACAACATTAACATTTAAAGTTGGACACACAGAGGAATTTAAATGCAAGACAAAGGCAACATTACTAGTGAAATCAGTCTTCCTTAAGTGTCTTCAATGCTACCAAATGTGCTTTTAAAAAAAACATTTTCATTATTTTATATGTACTATATATTTGTATATATTGTCCATTCTCTCATGGATATATTTGAAAACATTTTTCAATATATACAGATGAAATTTTATAATATAATATGTATCCAAATTATTGAAGACTTTAACTGAAAGTTTTGGGATAGTCTTTCTCTTTCAAGAAGTTTTTGTCAATTTAATTTTGGGTTCAAATGCTGACTCACCATGGTTTTTACTGAAGTCAGTACAATGTCTAGTTTTTTTGTCACGTTTGTGTGACATAAATATTCCTGAGAGGTTTTATAAAGGATACCTGAAAGCAATGGCATATTGTAAATTTAAAGTCAACACAACCTATAAAATAGACTTGGCTGACTGGCAAATAACATATAGATTAAATAACCAAGAATTCGCAAGATATGTGTGTGTGTGTGTGTGTGTGTGTGTGTGTGTGTGTGTGTGTGTGTGTGTGTTAAAACAAAACTAAGAAAGTTCAAAGATTTTTCTGTGGCTTGGGTGTGTTTACAAGTGCACTTGGTAGTCTTTATAAATGGCTGCATCTGCAGGGCATAAATGTGTCTTAATTACAGGTTTTTTAAGGGTGAACATCTGTACCCTTTCCTGCAACTATGTAGATACTTGGCTGATTATTTGAGAAGGCTGTGTGGTTAAATTTGTACACTGTACTTGCTAATTCACTTTACTTAGTATAAATCAGAAATATTTAAAGGTTTATCTGTATCACTTTGACATAGCATTTCATGCTGACATAATTTTGTTTTCTGTAATTACTTTACAACATAAAATTAGAATCAGATTAGTTATTTTAACCAAAGTTTTCCTTAAAAATTCCAGTTACACTTTTCTTATTTTTTTAAATGGGTCCCATATATGCCTGCACACCTGTTACTTTCTCTGTTGTTCAAGTATAATGCTATTTATGTTTGGAAGTTATTTTGGGTTTAACAAAGGAGCATTGTGTGGTAAAACTGGGCTGGAAGGGATCCAACAAAGAATACCTGTGGTTGCAAGACTAGTACTGAAATTCTTCACTGTCTGAGTTAGGGTTTCTGTTGCCGCAAGGAAACAGCATGACCAAAAAGCAAGTTGGGAAGAAAAGGGTTTGTTCAGCTTCCACTTCCACATTGTTGTTCATCACTGAAGGAAATCAGGATAGGAACTCAAACAGGGCAGGAATCTGGAGGCAGAAGCTAACGCAGAGGCCTTGGAGGTTGCTACTTATCAGCTTGCTTCACATGACTTGCTTAGCCTGCTTTCTTATAGAGCCCAGGACCACCAGCCCAGAGATGAAACTACCCATCATGGGCTGAACTCTCCCCCATTGATCACTAAATGAGAAAATGACATACAGTCAGACCTTATGGAGGCATTTCATCAACTGAGGCTACTTCCTCTCTGATGACTCTAGCTCCTGTTAAGTTGATACACAGAACCAGCTAGTACATTGACAGAATGTTCTAAAGTTTTTGAATCTATTAGACCTGATGTTCATTTGTTCAAATCTTAGAAATGAACACTCTCTAGAAAGCAATGGAGACATATTTTTTAGTTAGCTTAGTCACATGCTGGGTCAGATTTACTCCAGAAAAAGTACAAGTAAACAATACAAAAAACAAACAAACAAAACAAAAACAAAAACAAAAAAAACTTGAAAAGATCAAGTTGGGATGATTTTTTCAGTAACAGGTATCAAATATCTCGGTTACTTAGGAAGATGGGGTGACTTTCAGTGGTGAGACACATGCCTAGCATCAATGAGTCACAGGGCTATCTCCATTACTCAAGGCATGCCTTTACCAACTTGACCACGCCTTAGACAGTTTTAGGCCTAACCTTAGACCTTTGGCCTTCCAACTCTCAGTGCAGTGGGTTTGGAAAACTTGCAACTGGAAAATCTTTCTCTGGCTCTTTGAGATTTCATTTTTCTATTACCAGTTGTGCTTTTCTAAAGGACTAAGAAGCCATCTGTTTGAAATATAAAACACATGAAAAACTTGGGCTGGTTGCAATGGAAGTGTCTTGGCCTAACCTCTGCTCATGACAATTAGCCAACACAGGTGGCTTAATTATATAGACCAACCTCCCACTGGAATACTCTGGGCTTTTCCTTTAATTTAGTCTCTTTAACTCAATGAGTATGCTCTTGACATTCTCCCATATCACAACATTCTTTTTTAACAAATCTCTTTTTTAATTTTTGGCTGGCATATATTATAATTCTAAGAATTTTTACTATTTCTTGTCATTTAAGAATTCAATTCAAATATGCAACTACAAATTTAATCTTCCTCCCTGGTAAATCATGAAATCATATTTTGGTATACATCTTAAAAAGAGTGATGAGCATAACTTAGTGGTGTATTATTGGTCTTTCTTAGCACAAAAGGTTCTATCTGTCTCAATTTCAGTATATTCATAGAACTGAAAATATTTTTATTATTGGACCCTTATTTCTGATTATAATAATATATTCCTTATAAATATAGCTTGAAATTAAAAATAGTACAAATGTGAGAAAATTGGTCTTCATGTTGGAGATAATCTTTCTTTAGTCGTATTTTTCAAAATCATTTTCAAATCATTGTAGAGAATTTCAGTCTGAATGGAGTCAAACAACGGGGGGCACAGTCCCATCTTCCCTTCAGTCACTTCCCAGACACCTTCTGTTTACAACACGTTATTAAGATTGTATCCCATGCTTGGCTAGTGCTTCTTCTTATGTGAAGCATATAATTTAGCTAAATATTTGTGTAGCGCTCCCTAGTCTTTGAATTTAATATATATAACAGCCATATATATTATATATACAAAAATATATTATTAACTAACTAAAAACTCTGCTGATTTATTTTTAAGTTTGAAGATAATGATATTTTGTAACAACCATCTGCTCACCCCCCAATAAATCACTAGCTCTGAATAAGAACAGTTCTATGGTTATTACTAATCGTTATTCCTCAGAGAACTATTTCAGAAATCATCACCTCTCATTCTCTGGCTAAGACCAAGTGTAGAAACAAATGTTGTGGTTCATTTGTATGACTCCTGTGATGCTCAGAAAAATTGCAGGTCCATTGCCTAAAAGACATATAGATTTCAGGCTCAAATGTAAGTCCCATATTAACACCTTTCTACTTGATTTCATCCTGTTTCTCAAATACACATACATCACCATGTGCAAGAAATCATAAGGCACTCTCCCAACCACAATGCTCATGCTAGCTTACTTTCTGATTTATTTATTCCCTGCAAGCATACACATTGATTGCTAAGTGTGTGGATGGTACTCTGCAATAGACTAGAGAACATGAAATGAGAAGAACACAGGCACATTCTGCCCTCAAGTAGCAGTTTGGAAGCTATTTCTTGTATAACATTTAGGTTCCATAAATAACTATTGGGCAAGATAGAAAGCACTAAATGCCATAGAATAAAAAATCTATAAAGTACCCTCAGAATTCTGGGGAGAGGTAGAGTAAAACTATTTCATCATAGACTGCTGCAGGATTTTAACAGGAGTCTGAAGGGGTCACAAAGGATTTGGGCTGAGAGACAAAGATTGTTATAAAAAATAAAGACATTCCACACAGTAAAACATCACAAAGAAAGAAGAAAGCAAACAAGGTAGGGAAGGAAATATGCAACTAATTCAACCTGTACAGAAACTAGGTCCAATACAGTGATATGGCAGAAGCAAAATAAAGTAGTTAAAATTATCAGAGAACTTAATCCTCAAACTAAACAGTTTTGATTTTTTATAGTTTTTAATGAACAGGGATACATGTGCTATCAAGCAAAGAATGACAACATTGGTTATTGTATAAAAATGTTATCTGACATGAAACAAAATCATAAAGCAAGGAGGAAGTATCCACCAGCAAGGAAAGCTCCTAAAGATGTAGCTCTGATAATATGGATACAGAGCATCTTGGTCTGTAATTGCAATCATGGGGACATGCTATAGAGAGAAAATTCATAAATGACTAACAACTAATGTAATAGTGAAAGCAAAGCAGAAAGCTGCAATATTACTTTAAATTACTCTGGTATCTAGTGGTGTCCTGTAAAATCGATGGCTAATACACTGGTTCTAAGGCAAGTAGTCAAAGTGAGGATGTAAATAAATATAGAATTTTCATTAAATCTGACACAGTAGCTTCAGTCTATCTCCATAAATAAATAAATAAATAAATAAATAAATAAATAAATAAATAAACAGAACAGAACCTTCTGCAGATCTCATAGTTATGCACAGACATCCATAGCCACATTATGTGCAATAGACAAGGGTGAAGAATGCAAGGTCTAGGAAAGGTTAAACTGATAAAAAGTGGTGTTGCTATGACAAAGGAGTATTAACCTACCGTAATTGTAAAGAAATCCTGTGTAGTTTGCAATATTGTCAGCTTGATGGTATCAGTCTGGGCATGTCTGTGGGGGATTCGCAGTATCAATTCAGTAGGTTATGCCATTCCCTGGAAGTAATCTTGGACCATGTAACTGGAGAATGTTGACAGAGATGCAGAGTTTATTATTCTTTGTTTCCTGGTTGTAGATATGATGTGACTAGATGCTTCAATATCCAATGACCTTGTCTTCTCCACCCTAGAGAATTTGACTCATGAAAAGTGAGCCAAAAATAAACCTTTGTCTTTTAAGTTGCTAGCAGTAGGTAAAAATATTGTGATAAATCAGGTTGAATTTTGTGGACATTGTGTCAAACCAAGTAAAGCAGCTCAAGGAAAGCCAAATACTTGTTGCATTTCCTTATATGAAATATTAAGAACAATCAAACCTAGACACTAAAAGAAGAATGATGGAGCCATGTAGCTTGGGAGAGTTACAAAGGAAAAATAAAAATTGTGGTACAGGAAGTATAGAGTTTTATAAGGTGAAAGCCTTTTAGACTTTGGCTTTGTAACAATGAATATATAATCAACATTGTGGAACTATATACGTCACATGATGGAAATGATTAATTTTATGCCCTATTTTATCACAAATATTTTTAAATAAATAAAAGGAGTGAATAACGATTACATTACTAGTATTCACTTGATATTAATAATAAAGTAAAGGAAAAATCATACTGTAGGTACGAGTAGGTTGTTGTATTTAAATTTGGTGAAATTAATTATTTTATCCTTCAGAACAAAGGTTTCCAAGAGTCCTCTCTGCATGAGTGTGAGTCCAATATATCAGGTTTCTCTTCCAGTTTTGACTTCTCATGCTTTCTATTTATAAGATCTTAGAAAATTCCTCTATGCCTCAATTTAAACCGACAGTTCATCTGTAAGGCTATTTGTTTGTCTCCTGGGATTGTTTAGAGTTCCACACTCATTTATTATTGCTTTGTGTTCACCAAAGCTGGAAGTCAGCATCATCTGTTGACCTCCTTGGTGGGTTCTGTGTAAACAATGACACCACTGAAAAGCAAGTGGGGCCCATAAGAAACAACCATCACAGGGTCCCTTGTGGCCCTGCTGAAAAGAAACTTGGTAAAGGAGAATCCAAAGTCCCTGTTTCTTTACCAGCTCTGTATTGTAGATTAATAAGATATAGTTTAAGCATTTGGATATTTGTTTCCTCCTTGATACACATTTTTAGCAAGTGCTGTTTTTTTTTCTTTTTTTTTAGTGGATTCCTTTGTGCATCCTATACAAGAAAAACCAACCAACCAACCAACCAACCAACCAACCAACCAACAAATAAACAAACAACTCTCCAAGAATGAGTGTTTCTGTGAATGCAAGGGGAGACAAAAGAATCTGGGGAGAATGAGCCTCAAGGAGGAGCTAAAATGATGGAATAATACTCCTTTTGCAGATGTGATTAGGGAGTTCTTGTTCATTTTGGATTAGAGCTGCCAGGAAGCTGGAGACACAGGGAGATGCATTTTCTCTCCCTGAGCTTTGCACTCTACACATGTTATTTTATTCAATTTTCACAACAGTTCAAGAAGATAGACTTTTATTCTCATTTTTTGGTTGAGGGCTCTGTAAGTAATTTGTCCCAGACCACAGAAGTAGTAAATGGAGAGTGGCTTTCTAGCCAGCTCACTTTAGTTCCTGTATCTATGCATTTTCCATAATACCATTTGATCAAGCTTCCACCTTTCAAAATGCACCCAGGTGTGTTATCAGAACGATCGCACACCTAGGCAGCATTTCATCTTCCAAATCTAAACTGTCTCTAACTGGAGGGCATATGTCTATAAAACATTCTATTCTGCTGAGCAACACATTGAATGTCTTTGATGAGGACAGACTGGTCAGAATAGTTTAAAGGCAAAAGAATACTCCTAGAGCCTCACAGGTAATGCTTTCATTGAGGAAAACTAGACTCAGAGAAATGAAGAATTGCATCTAAAAAAACTCAAGCAGTCAATATTTTTTTCATAATACTAGACTGCCAACTGATTTGTTGCATACTACTTATGAGTTATTCAAATCAGAATGCTCTCCAGTTATGATGAACTATTAAAAGCCTTTTTGTTTTTAGCAAAAAGGAACAGGTCTTTCATTGCCTGTGGTATATTTAGCTATTTAACAGAATGTTGTCAGCACTGTCTAGGTAGAATTAAAGTAATTATTTTGTTGCTTTCATTTCATAGTGTGATACATGCTTACTGATAGGAGTTCTTAAACATGTCTTCCAATTTCTTGGGAAAAACCCACACTATTAATTTAATCAGAAAATTAACATTTGTCTCCTAGTCCTGATCAATTCAGTACCCATGTGTATTAGTTACTTTACTCAAAAAAAAAATAAATCCGAGAAGCAACAATGTAAGGAAGGGATTATTCTGGTTTACAGTTAGGTGGGAATATATGCCAACACAGCAGAGAATATATGCTCAGTGGATCAGGAGACTGATTGTTCATATTACATCTCTACCCAGGAAGCAGTGAGTGCAAAGGAAAGGGCTCATGGCTCTTTACCCCATTAAAACTCCAGCTCCTAATGGTTCCCTAACCTTCCCTAACAGTACCACCAGCTAAAGACTAACTGTTCCAACAGGAGAGTCTAAGGGTGACATTCCACAATCAAACCACAGCACCTTCTTTCCAATGAATTTGATGCTTCTCTCACATACTATTTCCAACCAGTCTCATGGTTGGCTTAGTGATCTTTAAAGATAAGACATGACATTTTTTTGTTATTATAACAAGGAGAAAAATGTTGTTTATTTGCCCTCAATTTTTCAAGAAATATCAACCAGTACATTAATAAATTTATAATAAGGAACACCAGGGTAAGTAGCCAGAACGCGGTTCTCTACTCTTTAGTGATTTGGACTAACAGATTTTTTAATGTTTATTTTTGCAATACTCTCTGACTCATAAAGCCAGTGGAGCCATGCTTGAAGACATGTATGAAATTACTGTCAGAGTTAAGAAAGTACAAATACCAAATTGAAACTCTCTTATGATAATAGGATTTAATATTGCTTATGGATCAATAAACATACTTTAGAATTCAAAATCATTGTATCAGAGCCAAAACTATATCCCTTTTAAGTTGTCAATCATTTCATTAGGTAAGTTAAGCTTCTATTTGGGTCAAAGTGCTGCATGAGTTACTTAGAAATAAAATCATGTTTTAGTTCTTGGTGAATATGCTGCAGCTAATGACTAACAGATGTTCAACTGACAAACAAAAACAAACACAAATAAATACAGTTCATCCTCATAACTGACTTCTCATGAACTTAGACAATGCAAGTTTTCTAAGATTTAGAGTTACTGAAACAAAAATGTGCAAAAACAGTATGTATTCCAAAACTGGATACCACCAAACATTGAAGGAATATAGCAAGGTTGAGTTAGAAAACCTTGTATATGAGGCAGTAACAACATAGAAGAATCATCTTTCATTTAATTAGTTCAGCAGGTAAAATGCCTGTCTCTTTGGTCACCTAAGTTCTAGCGTGAGGACATCCACCTTCTGGATGCTGAAGCCCAGGAAACTATTCTCCATGTATCTCATGCTGACTGTCAGCTCTGGCCAGTGGCTGCCTGTTTAATCTGAGTTATGCTCCTCCTCAAACTAAAACTTAAAATTGTAAAATTTCTTCTTCATCACTTTCCAAATTAACTCATTTCTCACTTTAGCTATACAATGTACATATTACTAACATTGGTATGCTAAATAGAAAGATACTTTTTCCATGGGAATTACATTAGTTTCTTTGGGAAAGCAAATTACCTGAATAAAGTCAAAGCCAAAAGTATTTCTTTTAATTATGTGTAAATAAAATGTGGGAAAATTGAATGGAAACAGCATAAAACCATAATGAAAAATCAATAACTGTAATATTGGTAAACAAGAAAGAAATATAATATTAAGGAGACTGCTAACAAAAAAATGGCCTTAGCATTACACAAAAATGATTGACAAATGACTATATATTTACTTGTTTTAGATTAAAATGCCTTTGATACTCCTACTTTATGGAGCATTTAAATAATCAACCATCTGTTCAGGGTAATAACATCCATTCTGAGGCCTTCTGTTATACTTAATTATAAGCAGCAAAATAAAAGAAAATGGCTGTGTTGACAAACCCAAGACTGGTTAAGCCAGCTTAACTAAGATAACCTACATGTAATAAAAGGGCTACAAAAAAGAGACTATGCTTTCCTCTCATCGAATTGTTTAAGAGATCATGAATGAAATGCCTGTTTCCTTTGCACATGGATGGAAGTAAGACATTCTATACTTTCACATTTAAAACTGCCTCTAAGTACATGACATTGTGTAATAAGCACATTCTAGGTCAGTTGTTCCCTAGTGTCAATGGATCAGCAACAGCAAACCTCATTCTTGAAGTTTTGATTCAAGAGGTCCAGCATGCTACCTTTTCCATGAGTTCTAGGAGACATTCCTTTTGATGGTCCAGTGAGCACAGTAGGAATAGATATTTCACAATTTGAAAAACATATAATCAAAATGTTTTTACTCTAGAAAATATTTCAATATAAAAATGGCAACTATGCTGAGATCACATGAAAAAGCAAAGCATATCCATAATTCAACATGGAAGTTCAGCAGCTGCTTGCGTCTCCAGTGATGCTTCTCAGAGACTTCTGGAGTCAACCACATGAAAGGATTTGGAAGGGATTAGCAAGGAAATCTTCTCCTTTCTCAACAAGAAAAGAGAGCGATTGAGCATTTATGGGAACAATCACATGCAGCAGCATGTGCTAAGAAATATTTGGAAAGCACACAGATAAAATTCCATCTGCTTCCGCTCTTCAGTTTTGACTATGCAGTTCAGAGTGAATGGGTAAGATGTTTGTTATCAACCTCTTACCTGTGAGTTCAACCTTCTTTCACATTAACTTTTGGCCTGCCTGTCATTCTTTTTTCTCCACTCAAAGTTCTGACTCCATGTGTTTTTATGTGGGTTACTATCATGGAGGCAATTGTTCAAAAATCAATATTTTAAAACTCAAATTTTGTCACAAACTGAATCTAAATGAAAAAGTCTGTTCATTAGTAGAATTGATGAAATTCTATTTGGAAAACATGTTTCAAAGCTATTTGAATTTTGGAGAGAAAAGATAATTCATTCAAACAGAAACTCTAGGTTACATTTTCTATTCCTTTTCTTTAAAGGATTGATTACAGAAATAACTTTGCCAAAAAAGCCTGAGGATGAAGAGAAGTGCAAACTGTGTGCGCAAATGAAAATAGATCTAATCACAAGAACTGTACCGGAATTGCTTTCATTCAACATTTCAAAGATGTAATAATATTTTACATCATCTTGCCCAAGCCCTGGATTTTGTGAGAAGTAATCCATCCTGAGTTCATTTTACAGCTGTTAGCTTCTTAACTGAAGATGGGTAAGTGCTTGCCTGTTTCCAAAGACATGCTCTGTGTCGAAAAGCACTTTTGAGATAGGACAACGGATAATCTTTATGTATCTGTGTCTTTTTAACTATAAATGTTCACATTGACTCCATCAGAAAATGCCATTAAGCTATTGAATGTAGTTTGTCAGAGTTAAATAAGAAATCTGGGAACCACATACAGCTCTGACTTAGACACTGCAATAAAGACCCGTGATTGCCCAATGAGTGCAATTTCTGCTACTAGAACTGAAACTTCTTGAGGTCTAGAAGTGCTGTTTTATAACAATATTGCTGGTTTTATATATTTATCACAGGCTATTATAGAGGACTATATAGAGGAACTAAAATTATTAGGGTAGATCTTGGCAGTTGCTGTAACTCTCTCTATTTTAACCAATTGAAAGTTGATACTGATGAATATTAGGCCTGGAAGTATTGCCTCATCTATTACTAAGGGTCCACAAGGTTATGATTTTTAGGTTTCTCAGTTAAGTGAACCTATGAGGTGCTACTGAATTAAGAAGACAACAAGAGTTCACCAGGCAAGTCACCTTCAAGCTGTCAATATATGCCCTTTGTCTCTTAAGGGGAACAATGCAGAAACAGAGACTTAAAATTTTCCACTGCACAGGCAGTCCTTACATGATTGTTTAGCAAAGACTGTCTCAACAATCTGCACAGCAGATGTGACTGCACCACGTAACACTAGCAGATGAAGAATAAAAGGGCAGAAGAGTCATATGCTAATAGAGAAACAGAACAAGTGCTGCCTGAGCATCGATAATACACCTCTCTCTGGCCATCTGTCCCACCATGTGTGCTATACGTCACAAGAGGATGTGAGAAGGAGCAGACAGCTGAGTGCAACTTATGAGGGTTTTACTGCAGAAAATATGATGGCTTCCAACAACAGTGTGACCCCAGAGGATAAGAGTGCTTATTGATATAACAAAAAGGTTATTGATGCAAGTTAGAAACTAAATACTTGAAGTGTTATGCACTCTAAGAAATTACTAATTACCGTTGATGATTCCTTGTGCACTATATTCTGATGTCCAATAGCAATAAGAAAGGACATTTAGGTAAGCTTAGAGGAAATGACTGCATAGGACAACTTCTGTGTGTGGTACACTATATGGAAAATGGATGCAATAAAGGTTGCAAGAGGCTTTGGATGATAACATAGAGCAAAGAAACACAAAGTTATAAGATACAGAGTTTTGATAACTACTGTTCGACATTCGCTTGGGTTTTATAAGAAAAGGAGGTGAGCAGCATCATGATTTATCATGGTCTGTTTCCATGATAATTAATGTTTTTCCCCTAAGCTTGAAATAATGCAGAATGAAAATTCTGCTCCAATGAGATATAAATTGATAGTTAAATGCTTGTGAGACGATAGAAGAATATCATCACTTCGTTGATTAATAAGGATGCAGGACAAGGTAGCAGAGTTAGGTGATAGAGGCCGCCAGGAAGTGATGAGAGACCATGTTGGTACTGAGGATTGCCGGGATGAGAGGGGCAGGGGAGTGACATCGAGCTTGCTCTCCACAGCAGTAATCCTCCCTAGAACTAGAAACCAAAGAGGAGGCATGGGTAGCAGCAGAGGGGGAATGTGTTTTGAAGAAATAGAATGTAGCTAATGAAAGTTTAAATCATCATCTCTAAATTTTGTGTGTGCAGGTAAATGTGAACAAATCCAATGCAGAAAGCCAGCTTTCCCAAAATATCTTTAAAAGTAGAATATATACATATATATATATATATATATATATATGTATGTATATATTCTAGCTATTTGATGGGAAACTATTCTGAATAACTAGCTGGGGAAAGTGGTCAGTGCCTTAAAGCAGATAAACACACAAAGCCAGAACACTAGGAATCATAACACACGCCTCTGATCCTTGTACTCAGAGAGCAGCAGTTGGGGGGTAACTAGAGGTTCTAGGGGAGGTAGATCTGCACAGTGAGAGGGAGACTGGCCAGGGCCACAGAGAGAAACCATTTTTACAAAGACGTAATGGACAAGAATGTTAAAATAATAATAAACTAAAAATCATTTAAAGCAAAAAGACAGTGAAACAAGCCATCAAATTTGCAACTTGAATTAGGGATTAATACAAAACATATAAGAAAATTCTCATGTGGTCTCTCAGGTTAAAAAAAAACCTAACATTTTGATCAGAAACAGCTTGTTAATAGTCACTTAGATTTTATTCCTACTTCTCCATTCTCTGCCAAAATCTTCCCCATGTAATAATATAATAAACTCATAGTTAAAAAAGTCATTTAGAAAGATGTGAAATAACCCTTTTCTTATGTGACACAGAAATTTTAATATGATTCAAGCTTTAAAAGAAACATTCACATCAAATAGAGTAAGAGACATATCTATTGTACTCTAGCAGTTTGAACAAAGTTTGCGAAACTATTTATTCCTTCCACCTATACAAAAAGAGGAGGAGGAGGAGTTGAGGGGAAGAAAGAGCCATGTGGAAAATGAGGATGAAGTCTTATTTATTTGAAGAGAGAGTTTGAAATTGTATTTTAATAAGCAAAGGTGAATATTTTTCCTTTTAAACACCACATTTTCATAAACCAGATCTTTTAAATTTCTGCTATACTGGAGACAGACCCGCATCTTATAGTTTACAGATAATTTGAAGTCATTATGAAGAAAATAGAGCTTTGCAACTGAAAAGTAGAAGAATACCTTGAGAGAGAAGTTTGGTGACATCTACATTTTCAGTTCATGACATTCTTAGCTGAGTTTCATACATGATGGCTCAAATAACAAGAGAACACCTGAGGCACAAAACCTATATATAATAAGTCCTTGATATTTCCATATATGGCATAAAACTACTGAAGATGATGTTTTACATATTAGATTTTGTAAGATTGAGTTTTAGGACTGAAATTCAATAATATTTGCTTTTATGATCTAAAAGTTTCTTCTGGAAAAAAATAAAAGAAAAACAAAGACAACACAATAAAAAGAAGTCCTAAATAATAAATGGCTGTGAGGTGGCCATCTTCGAACAGATCAGCACAATATTAATCAACTAAGACATTGAATACAAAATCACAAAAATGGGACAAATTTTAAGCTAGATGTGTTCATGTGGTTAACATTATGAAAATGCAGCTTCATTTTGTCATTTCTCCTTGGAAAGAAAAATCTTCCTGTGAGCATCTTATATGTTAGTAGTTTTAAAACTCTCACCCAGAATCTACTTTAGCACTGCCGTAAATTAGACAGGAGTTTTAAGTTGTCTCTAAATGGCTATAATTAAACTCTCACTTCGAACTTTGCCATCTATTCCAAGGGCAAACTCACTGTGACGAGGGGGATCTAAGAGCAGAATTATTCAAAGAAAGGAAAATGTGGGACTTGGCACAGATTCTTGCATAAAGGGTGCAGGCTAGGCATGGTGATAATTTCTGCTGAAAGAAAGTCTTTATACCAAGAACAAAAATAGAGAAAAACAGTACAACCTTTCTTTCCACAGTTAGGATTAAAAGCAAAATCTTCTAGAAAAATCTATTAATTGTTAAACTTTTCATTTTCCACATTCAGTATATAATGAATATACTTCTTCAAAATGACCCTAATTCGAATCCAATGTGTGCCAATAGGTCAAATTCTTTGAAACAAATCCAATTAGCAAGAATAGGCCACACAGCCCATGGGTAAAGAAAGAGAACAGGTGAGATCTAGAAACAGGGATGATATTAATGTCAAAAGTAGCAGCGTTCCTGGATATGTGGGGAAGGAACTTGTTGAGTTTAGGGAAGAAGGTCATAGCAGGTATCAAGGAATCACCTGTTACATTCCAAGATGTTAAAAATAAAATAAAATTAAATGGATATGGAAACATATGACATTGCTGTTGTACAAATTGTGATGATGTTCTAAAATTTTATTAGCTAACATTTTAAAACAGGAAGCAAATTATTTTTATAGACAACCCTAAAAGTTTTCTGATAGCTATGGTTATATACTGAGGATTTCTCATTTTTCTACCACTAAAGGAGAAATTTTAAATATGGTCTGAAGATTTTACCTATACCTAATTTTTTAAGGGAAAATTATGTTCTTTTGGGTGAGTGGAGAGATGGGTCAGAAGTTAAGACCTTCTCCTGCTCTTCCAGGAAACTTGACTTTGGTTCCCATAACCCATGCTTGGAGGCTCCCAACTAAGTATAACACCAGATCCAGGGGATCTTCTGCCATGTCCTGGCCACCACAGGTACATGCATGTGCATTTGTGTACACACACACACACACACACACACACACACACACACACACACGAAAAAAAAACCCTCATGGTTCAGTATACGATCAATTTTGCTAGAATTTAAATAGTTCAGGGAAGTTCATATTAAGTAGGGATTTCTCACTAGTGCCTCTGATCATCAATACTGTCAGTAGAAAAAGAATTTATCTTCATTATCATGTGCATAGGAAGTTTTGAGACTTCCTTTATTCATTCATTCATTTATTAATAAAGTTTATTTTAAAGATTTGGACTCCAAGGAAATTTATTTTTTCCCAAGGAAATTTGAATCTTTGTTGCTCATTTATTTCTTTGTGTATTTGAAATGTGCAGGAAGGAAGCATCCTAACTCCTCAGGGGAAGTGCAATGTCATTTTCAAGGACAGTACACATCAAAGTTAGCTTGCTAATTGGTTTTAGTTGTTTCTGAAGAACTTCAGATGCTGCAAAGTTACCTCTGCAGCAGTTACACTGGAAGCAGGTGTGGCAATTGACCTCCACATACCAGCACTCACAACAAAAGACAATGTCAAGTTACATTTGTTTTTGTTGTTGTTATTCTTTTGTGCTTGTTTTGTTTTCTTCTTCTCAATATTATGACAGTAACATAGTCATCTTGTTTGAAACTGTGCTTTATTTATCAGCTAAAAGTAAGTCTTTTTAAACAATGACCGTTTCCCAAATTCTCACATTTCTCCTATGCAACACACTGCTTTAACGTCACACCAAGCAGCATAAAAGAATGCTAACGAAAAAGTAATAGCACCTTGTAAGCCATTCTTCTAGAAAGATGAAACAATGATCTTCCAAAGGTGCAACATTCATGGTGAAATATGATCATTGATTGTTTTTTATGTGACTAGGTGATTAAGTGAGCGTATTTAATTTTTAATTAAGCTTTATTTTTAATTCCCATCATATATTTGGTTTGAAGATCAAATTCCTCTATACATCATCTTAATAAAATTACTGAATTCAAGTATACATATTTCTAGGTAAAACATAAATAACAATTTTGAAATATAGAATATATAGCAGTTAACATAAATAATCACACAATTAAAACATTTCCTATTTGTGCATCACAACAATGGGCAATGTCAGTATTTGATTTTGCTTTCAATATTTTTATGTGTATTGTTTATATTTTCATCTTGGAAATATTGTTGATGATTGGGCACACTTAATTTTATAGGAGAATTCTATTAGAAATTGTATATAGTTCCTAGAGCATATACCTAATTAAACAAAACTGTATTGCCAACTAATATGTAAGAATTAAATCTGTTGTTTTCAAGAAATAATCATTGTAAATTTAAATGTTGGTGGTATTAATGTGACTATTATGTATTTGTTGGTGATAAAAATTTGTTATGATGTGCTTATGTTATAGAATATGATTATGTGATAATATGTTTGTGTTATAAAAATTATCTTTAAGCAAGTATATATCATTCTTCCACACATTTACTTTTCTTGTGTAGGTTTAGTAAGATTATCTAAAACTTAATCATTTCAAAAATTGGTATTTGTGAAACTGTACTTATGCTCTGCCTTAGATTTTTTTTGACTTAGCCATTTATACACATCTCTCTTTCCCTGCTCCATTTTCTTGCTCCCAGTAATCACCGTTTTATTCTCAGTGTGGTCCTCATTTTGTTTTTAAGCTACACATATGGTATAGAACATATAAAATTACTCATTCCATTATTGGTTTATTGTATTAGTATATCAATCTTCATCTTTGCTCATGATGATAGATCAAAAAGTAACATTCCCTTGTTTCTGAAGACAAAATAATATTCCACTTCTATACTTAATTTAGCACCTTATTATAATTTTTAACAAAAGCAAATGTTAATTGTGTACATGCATAGATTCTGTCATTGTCTCTCATTTCCACTTTTATCCTTTCCCGCTTTCTGAAAAAAATAATGCTTCAATACTAGCAATTTAGCTATTACCTTCATATGAGAGAATTCATTTTCTTCATATTAGCACAGGAAAGAATGGAAAAATGCTCATGTCATTCAAATAAATATTGACTGATAAAATGGAAATAATTGAGCTAAGATATTTTCAACAGAATCTCAATGTTTTTATATTCGTCTCATGTTCTTGCTTATAACTTTATCCTGTCTTTTGTGGCAGCAGAATTAAGAATGCATGTGTGTGTGTGTGTGTGTGTGTGTGTGTGTGTGTGTGTGTGTGTGTTTCTAAGTGCATGGCTGTAGGAGTGTGTATGCAGTGGCATGCTTGTACAAGTTAGAGGGCAACCTTAGGTTTGTGTCCTTTCTCTTCTTCAACCTTGTTTGAGATACGACATCTCCTTTAGTTGCATACCATTGTGCACACAATACTAGCTGTCCCATAAGTTTCTGAGGATTCACCTTTCTCTGCTTTTGTGAAGAAGCAGTGGGATCATTTATACATGCTACTTCGCCTAGCAGTATACGAATCCTGGAGATTTGAATTCAGGTCCCAGGCATGCACTGAAGGAACTATATCCACTGAACCATCATACTCAATCTCAAATTACGAAATTTTAATGGATTTTTGTCATTAAGATTAAATAAGTCGGGCGTTGGTGGTGCACGCCTTTAATCCCAGCACTCGGGAGGCAGAGGCAGGCGGATCTCTGTGAGTTCGAGGCCAGCCTGGCCTACCAAGTGAGTTCCAGGAAAGGCGCAAAGCTACACAGAGAAACCCTGTCTCGAAAAACCAAAAAAAAAAAAAAAAAGATTAAATAAAGTAGTCAACTTTCATTGTAATAAGAGTAAAATTGGTTCATGTACATTTAATGATAAGAGTCATTTCAAAGATTGCTGTTTGATAAGGCTCAGCAAAACTAAATCTGGCAGGAAAGCTTTGTTGAACAACATCAGTCCTGGGAGGTTTACAAAATATTGAAACTCTTTGATGGACTGACAATGTGTTTAATGTAGCAAATAAAAGCTGTTACAAATTTATTTTATATTTTGTTCTGAAAACCATCAGTTTAATGATCCCTAAGATTCTTCCTTTACACATATACAAATTAAATATATTGCAATGATCTTCCATACTATACACCAGCCTGCAACAACACCCAGGTTCCACTAATTAAGGAGTAATACTATTCTTTTATTTTGATTTTTTTCTTAATACTATAAATTAATATTTTGGGAAAATGACATTGAATCAAACTTAATAGAAGTCAGTGTAGAAAAATTTTCTTTGTTGCCTAAGGTTGTTTTTTCTTTTATTTTTTAATTTATATATTTTTTGAGTTTTTTTCTTAATCACTATTCCACCCCACCACATACACAATCTTACTGATTTATATGACTGAATTATTTCTGATGAAGTGATTAATCAAAGTGAATCAACTTTTAAATAATCCAAAATAAAAATCAATACTTACTGATTATAACTAAAATATAGTGACTCCTTTGTAGTCACACAGCATAGCCTGACTAATAGAAGCACATTATTGTAATTAATTATTAATCACACTAATCTATCATAGATCATTTACACCTTAATATATCCTTCAACATGAGTTAAAATAGATTTTCACAAAATTACTGCAGCAATGATTGGCAGAAATGAATGATGATTAAAATCTGAACTAATGATAAACTAGGATAGATTCTGGTAACACTATACACATATTACAGTGTGTCATTAAAAATATTGTTGATGGTAATTTATAGATTAAAAACTCCAGTGTAGAGAAAAATATTTCTAAATCTTATTATTGCCAAAAAGCAGCTTTGTTACATGTTATTGCAATTTATACCTTTCTTAAGTACACATAACAGTGTCAAGGTGGTAATAATTTCGGTTATTCTTACATAACTTATACCACATAAAGCCATGGTATCAGTTATTTATGTCTGAGATACAGTGAGGTCCACAATTAAAACTCAGCACTGCCATGAACACTTTGAGAATAATATGTTATTTTTGAGAAGTGGTCTCCATTTGTATAGTCTCTCATAAAAAAAAAATGTAAAACAAAACAAAACAAAAAAGCCAAGCAAAAAGCAAGCCATAAAGCATGATCTGAACCCCCATAATTTTCTTCTCTGTGTTGTATTATCAATGCATAATTTTCTTGTCTAGTCAAAAAAATATAGTAGCAAGTGTCCATGTTTTTATTGATTTCTTCACATATTTCAAATGTACCCCATAATTACATCAAGTGCAAATATGCTGAAGAATTACAAAAAAAGCTCATTCCTTCTTTCCCTGAAATCTATGAATATGTTTACTTTTAAAAAAAGATACTAATTTTGCAATTTGGACCCAACGTTTCTTAAAGGCTATAGTCTCCTTCTTTTGTGTCTCCATGTTCAGAGACTACTATATGGCTGGTATATAGCTAGATCAGTTAATTTGTTAATAAATAATTGATTGAACTAAATTGAAATAGTTCTTTCTCCCCAGGCAGTATGCACAGTTTTTAAAACTCATCTTATGGAAAGTTTGTAAGAGCCAGAGGATAAGACAGTTTGCTCTGAGATCATGTCTCCCAGGAAGTTCAGAAGCCACACCCATAAAGTCTCACTAACACAATTGTCTAAATGTGAACTAAAAAAAGATGTTACCAATGGACATACCAAAGACTTTGGGGAGGAGCTCATGAGGCCTCGACCCTATACAAACACCCCGAGAAAAGCTGGGAGTGGGAGAGGTGGTCCTCCCCAGAGGACAGCAGACTAATTGCTTGGTCAGCTCTGAAAACATACATACATGTAACATTGTACAGACTAAACCGTGTATATACAAATATGCATGCAATGATAATTAGTGAAAAAAAGGTCATGGATGTGAGGAGAGTGAGAAGGAGTATATAGTAGAATTGGGAGGGAGAAAAGGGAAGAAAGAAATGCTGCATTTTTTATAGTCTCAAAAATATTCTTTGAAGACTTCTAGGACTAATTTGAATTCAGTTGAACAAACTTCTGTACATATCTCCAGAGAAGTGATTGTTGAAGCGGATTTTGACTGAGTGCACTAACAAATGATTACATTAATATGTAGTTGTCTCAAGTATTTCCTTGACTCTTCAACATAAGATATAGTTCTCTTCAATAATTGTGCTTGCCAGTAACTGATCTATTCTGGACTAGAAGGAAGGATATATCTATCATTTATATTTGTGGAACTTGAAATGTATGACTCTGCTTATACTAGTAAGAATTGTATTTTCTACTCATTAGAAATAAAATTGGTCTGTAGTGAATATTGATTTTTATTGCTGGTGAACTGTTTTATTTTTAATTATGTCTGAGTTGATTTCACAGTGACTGTAATATATGTTTGAAGACTAACAGTGAAGGACTTTTGATATTACTTTTTTTCTCTATTCCTCTTACCCAGCCACATCAGAATATTTTCAGGAATGTCTCACTGCAGGTTATACAGCACCCTCCAGGTTTCCTATTTTGTGAGCCGTAGCATGAATCTTAGAGAGTCTTATTAATAAAGCAAACCCGGGCCAGGTATTGGAGTAAATGCTGGAAGGTCAGAGAGACAGAATAAGCCACAGCTATCTCACCTCGCTGGATCCTCAGCTGGTCTTGTTTCCTCAGACTGGATGCCCCAAGCCCTCATCCAGAATGGGTCTCAGCTGAACTGCTGCTAGAAGCCTGAAAGCTTAACCAGCCACATGCTTCTCCAGGCCAAAGGCTTCTCCAGGTCAAAGGCCTCTCCAGGGCAAATGCCTCTAGTTTCTGGTTCTCACGCTTTATATACCTTTCTGCTTTCTACCACCACTCCCTGGGATTAAAGCTGTGGCTTTCTGGGATTAAAGGTGTGTATCACCGTGCTTGGGTGTATCCTTGAACACATGAATTTCTGCCTCTGGAATGCTAGGATTAAAGGTGTGTGCTACCACTGCCTAACCTCTATGTTGAATATTGTGGCTGTTCTGTCTCTGACCCCAGATAAGTTTATTAAGGTACACAATACCACCACAGTGAGCTGTCACCTATGTTGGTGTGAGCTTTGGTGATGGTACTGTCTTTGAGTTGCTCCTATAAGTAACCTTTTGTCCATACTCCTGTTAGTATCCCCAATAAAGTCATTGATTCAACAATTGCACTTTAGTGGTACCCATGCTTTGGTATGCCATTGTTTCCCTATTAGGACTAGGAAGATATCTGTTCATGTCTTCCCAGGAATACTGTCACAAATGTATATTTTACTTTATCAAATAAAGTAATTTTTTTCAAAAATAAAAGAAAATCCTTTCAGGCTTTTTATTCAAATGATGAAATTTATTTACCAAACTGAAAAGTTTACTGAATTATGTTACCTGAATATTTATATCTAATGTGACAGTATTATGTTTGCTGATGGTTTTGAGTAATTGCAATTTACACAAGCACCATAAATACTTGTTCCAAAACTCTGACAGTCATTGTACATTTGCATAAACATATTATTGTGAAAGCAATTTGAAAAAAAAATGGCCAAATATGTAAAGATGTGCCCTCTCAGATATTAGAGCTATGTTTCTATTCACATTACAATTCTAAGATATGAGATGAATAACAACATAAGTACTTTATCTTGCCTTAATGAGAGTTCATTATTCCCTAAAATAATCAAGAGATTTTATATTATTAATTTGTTACTCAATGTAGGTATGGGTGGTATGTACGCACATGTGTATGTATATTTTCACATGTGGGGTTAAATGTATATACCTGTGTATGAAGGTATGGAGTTGATGTTGGGAATCTTCCTCAATTCTCTCTACTTTAGTGGGGTAAGATCTCTCAGTTAACTCAGTGGTAGTATCTATAAGTTTTCCTTATTAAGCTACCTTATTCTAGGGAATCTCATCTCTCCCTCTGAGTACTGAGATTACAGGCAGACCAAAACACATAGCCAACAGTGGACTCTGGTGATCCAAATTCAGTCTCTCACACTTTCAGGACAAGTACTTTATATATTAAGCCATTTTCCAACCTCCAAATAAATTTGAATGAAAAGATTTGTTTACAAACAATTTTATTGTTTGATGCAGGCTGTATTTTAATTCATGTGTCTGTATGTTATGTCCATGAGTGCTTCCCTTCGTGTATATATGTGAGCCATATAGGTCATGCCTGGAACCCATGGAAACCAAACTAGGAAGTTGGGTCCCCTGGAACCAAACAGGAGCTCTCTAGAAGAGCAGAAAGTGTCTTCAGCTGTTCAGCCATCACCAAGTCCATCTACGGCATATTTTTAAATCAAATTTTATAAATAGTCTGAAAATATGAATTTGGAAATCATCATGATCACCAAAATTCATGAATAAAATATGCTCTTATGAATAAAATAATTTACTAAAGACGATCCTCTTTTCATAACATTTCTAATCTTTATTATATTTCTAGTTGCATTTTTGTTCTTTTAAAAGTTAGAAATCAAATTCAGAGCCTTGAGCATGCTGGCCAAGTATTGTGCCAACAAACAAGAAGCATAAATGAAAAGTCCTGTCAAGGGCCTATTTATCACCTTGCATTCCACAGAGTTCAGTTTCATTCATTTTCTAAACTATTTCAAGATGTGAAAGATCCTTGAAGAAATGGTGCTTGTTTCCTTTTCCTGGGTGCAGACGCTCATTGATTAATGAAAAGGGATCTCTAAGAACTTATGTTCTTAGTCAAGCATCAGTATAAACATTTGAAACTATACAATTTTTTAAGCTACTCAATTTTCTAGAATCTTTAGAAATAGAATTTTTGAAAAATAATAAATTTAATCCTGAATGTATATAAATTCATTTCAACGACAATTCCCTTGGAGATTAAAACAGAACCTTAAAAGGGACCAAAAATTGCTATTTATGTGTACTCTAATGTGACTTGACCTTAATTACTAAAGAGATTTCAGTTCCCTTGACTACTTAGAGGGATCTACATGTAATATAAGATAAACAGCTATACTGATCTTTTGCTTCCAGGAAGGTAATCTTATGATTTCATGCAGACTCACAAAAGACATTGATGGCTTTATTTCAATGTTCTGATATTGTAAAAAGTGATTTATTTTTATCCCCTGAAAATGTATGTCTTAAAGCCATCATTAGAATTTTATAGAGATATACTCATCCATTTAAACCTAAATACTTCCTCATTCATGTTGTTTCTGGAAGAAAATTGTGCCTCCTATACACTTTTTTTTCTTATTCTTACATTTTTCACAATCAGAGAAGTGAGAAAATTGAGAACAGGTGTGGAGATGGACATGAGGTTACCTTTCACACATCAACATAGCAAGCATGTATATTGCTTGCATAAACAAATAAGTAAATTTCCAATATTCATTCACTCTTTAAAATTTAAATAGCTATTTTTTCTAAAACGCTGAGCAAAAAAAATGTATACTCAGGTAGATGATTTTTTTTTTTGCCTCTCAAATGCTGTACATGAAGTGCCAACATGGCAGAAGAGGATTGATTAATCTCTACTCTGGATGATCAGTTTATGCTGTTGGTTATTGTCCTGTAAGTCCAGGGTCTTTCACTTGTACTCATTATAATTTACCTCATAAATTCCAGGCTTGAGAAGATCCACAGACCAAGAATTTCTGAGGGAGCACCTCCACAAAGATTGAGAATATCTAACCAATAATGTACTATAGTATGAACAAGATTATCCCAACACCATTGTTTCAGAGACCACGACTACGCTATGCTCAAGTGTGTGTAGAATGGAAATTGCACATGATAAATGCACTCACATTTAAATCTGTCCTATTATTTGGACTGTAGATTCTTGGAGTTTTTCTTGGAGTTTCCCTATATTATTAAATATAGTAATATTCTTCTCTATTAAATTAGATTGCAATGCACAAAGATGGTGTCTCTCTATTCGTAGTCTCTGGCCCAACCCAATACTTTACAATAGTCCAGGGCCAAAGACAAAATCAGGAAGATTTCCTGTTTCTTTGTGCTGTCCCAAATGACAATGCTATGATTTACGAACACACTCACTATAAGAAGTGTGTAATATAACATCACTATCATCTCCTTTTTGATCTTATTTCAGTCTAATGCTATGATATGAAACAAATCATCACTTCTGAATTGGCAAAAAAGAAAATAACAGCCACGAACAACCAACAATTTCATGAGAGAGCATCATGCTGCAGTAAATGATCAGAACCTATTTAAAATTTTAAGTCCTGCAGATGCACTCTCGGCTGACAAGCTATGCAATTACAAATATATTCTTCATGTCAATGTCTTGAAAGTTCCTAATGAGAGTTGCATAATGTAACTAGCAGGCTCCGAATACTGTTAGCTACAAATGCACTGTCTGTTTTATCATTTTCTCCAGTGAACAGGTACATTTTTAAGGCACCCAAGTGTCAACAAGTGTATCTAATAGAGCCTTGAGCTTCAGTGATTTTGTAAAAGAGGAACTTGCCAACGAATTTAGGAAGCTCACATTATATATTCAGGTTAGATTCACAAATTCAGTGTTGCATGACAAGAAGTCTATGCTCATTTCTTGGTATCATGAATTGCAATTTTTCCCCCAGTTCAGAGAACCAAACCTAAACCCTCATAAATGAATGAACAACCTGAAGGTAGCTTATACTTTAGAAGGCTTACAGGGAGAGCTTACCATGTATTCAGTTTCAAGGGCTTAGCTTATGACTGTAATGAAAATGATCCATGTCCAATATGCATTGATAGAGAATCAGCTTGCTCAGAATAAATCCTATACACTAGTTGCAGTAAAACTGTGCTTCTCTCCTCTGCTCCCTCTGCTCCAAATACAGACTTGCACATGTGTGTGTGCAAACGCACATGTACACACAAACACCCACACACCTACTCATACAGAGGGAGAGAGAGAGAGAGAGAGAGAGAGAGAGAGAGAGAGAGAGAGAGAGAGAGAGAGAGAACATAGTCACACATATATAAAAAATGGTCTTTAAAACACATATATTAATTACCTTCTTGGTTGCCGTGTTAAAACACTACAACAATAGAAAGTTGTGGTGATATTTTAATTGTGCTGAAATGTGATTTTATTTGTATGTTTTGTCTTGTTTTTTTTTTTTTTTCGAGACAGGGTTTCTCTGTATAGCTTTGCACCTTTCCTGGAACTCACTTGGTAGCCCAGGCTGGCCTCGAACTCACAGAGATCCGCCTAGCTCTGCCTCCCAAGTGCTGGGATTAAAGGTGTGCGCCACCACCGCCCGGCTATTTGTATGTTAATAAATAAAGTTTGCCTGGAGATCAGAGGTCATTAGTGAGCCAGGAATAGAAGTTAGGTGGTGGTAGCCCATGCCCTTTATCTGATCACATGGCAGGTAGAGTCTCTGTGTGGTCAAGGACACAGCCAAGCTTGGTGACCCTTGAGTCTTTAATCCCAGTACCAACCATAGAGACCAGGAGGTCTGTATAGACAGGCAGTGAGGAAGTCATGTGGCTGGGCTTAGAGCCAATGAGAAGGCAGAGCAGGAAAACAATAAAACATAAGACACACAGGAAGAAGGTCTCTCTCAGGGGAAGGACGGCAGCAAGTGTTAAAATAAGGTGGTCTTGGCTCTTTGCTAGTGCTCAGATCTCTTGGGCTTTTATCTCTGTATTTGACTCTGTGTTTCTTATTTAATAAGACCATTTAGAAATTCGTCTACAGAAAGTTAAGATAGAAAGGGCATATTTTGGTTCATAGTTTGGGGTACAGAACACCATAGTGAAGAAGTCATGAAAACAGGAACTAGAGGAAGCTAGGGCAGAGTACTCGCAGGCATGAAGTAGAGAAATGGATGCTAATTCAGGCCAACTCTCGTTTTAATTCAGTCACTGATGCTAGTACATGGAATGGAGCCACTTCCATGAATCCAGGAGAATCTTCCCATCTCAGTTAAGTTAATTTAGTTAATCCTTCTCACATGTCCAGAGGTGAACACCATCTAGATAATCCCTCACAGACATGGCCATAGGCTTGACTCCTAGGTCACTTTCAATCCTGTCAAGCTGACTATCAATATTCACCTTTATTTATAGTAAGTTCAACTAGAGAAGACATTATATTTGCAGACACAATTGCATCCTTTTTAACACTTAATGCTTAAAGCCCCTGTTTAAAAGAGGAATAGAGATAAAATAGGGAGACAAAATATGTATGTGTGTCTGTTTAGTGTGTATATTATCTTGTTTATCCTGAGTACTATATGATAGAAATAAGAAATAAAATTTAAATTTGTCAAAAAAATAATTTAAATGATACATTTAGGAATTTACTGGCATTTGTAGGACCTCGAGCTTGATCCCAACAATTACATTAGGTCTTCCTTGAAAAACTCGATTTGTGGTTAACAATTTTCTGAAGTTATGTGTTAAGCCAATAACAGCATCTTAGAAGATAGTATTAAATAGTCATAGGAACTTTTTCATTAATGAGTGAAAAGCACTGTAATAAAACTTGTTAACTATCTTATATATTTCTTCTTGTATTTCTCAAAATTCTGGAAAATTTAAACTTGGATGTGTACTGCAATGTATCTTAAATACATTTTATTTAATGAACTAAAATTAACTATAGTACTATGTGCTATTTTCTCCCTAGCACTGCCATGGGAGGATCTTCCTATATGCTGTGAATGTGTGGTGCTTTCATTAGTTGATAATAAAGCTGTTTGGCCAATGGCAAGGCAGGATAAGGTTAGGTGGAAAAACTAAACAAAGAAGGCCAGAATAAGGGTGAGGGCGAGAGATGAGAGCCGGCCTCAGAAGGAACAAGATGCCAGAAAACCACTAAGCCAAGGACCACTTGGTAATACATAGATTAGCAAAAATGGGTCAATTTAAATGTAAGAGCTAGATAGTAATAAACCTGAACCATCACCCAGGCATTTATAATTAATATAAACCTCTGCGTGGTAATTTGGGAAGTGGCTGCCAAGTATTTGGGAGTTGATGGCAGAATAGAAAACTCCATTTACATAGCACTCTTATTCCTTTAGATGTCATTTTCAACCTTTTCCTCTTACACCTCTAAATGATTCTTCACGTTTTAAGCAGCATTTCCATTAGAAAGTTTAACATCTGCACAGCAAAGTCTAAGGCAGAGTGGTTACTACAGTCAATGTATTTTTCTGGGCAAACTACATTTAGAGCTTTCCATTGCACACTTTAATTTGTTATATAGATAAAATTATCCAGCATCGCTTCATGTTAAATGGCATTAACATGTTGTGAAGATAATAACTTCATATTTTTGGAAGGCCTCACTATGACTGAACTAAGAGCAGATTATGCAACAAGAAGCATAGTTTCAAAGGAGCAGGGGAAGGTAAACATATTGATATCACTTTTTTTAAGGTAAGTGTTTAAATATCACTTGAAAAAATAGGGTTTTTATTTTTTAAATGCTACAGTTATATCAGTACCTCTGATGTCTTGCATTTTGTTCCAGATGAGAAAGGAATACTGTCTCATACCTTTCCCGTTACGATATTCTGAAAATTTCACTTCAGTTGTTGTGTGGCTTCAGATAGAGCCGTGGACTGGCTCTAAATGTGCCTTTCCACCAGTTCTTAAACGGTGTCATTCTATCTGCTCATGTCAAAATCCTAGGTCTAAAAAAGCACATCCTTTTAAAAATACGTTTGTACACTGACACTAGAAAGGCCAGGAGACAGAGGACATTCAGTGTCTGTCAATAGCCACTTGTCCACTCACTCAGAGGCATAGTGATGTATGTTACCAAAATGGGTGGAAAAATCAAGGCCCTTAAACATCCATGGACATAGCACTACTAAGTCATAATGTATAAAGCTGAGTTAATGCTATTTGTTGAAATTTCTGGCACCAAAGAAATTCAGTAATAATGCAAAACTACTCATGATTTAAAGAATGGGGAATTCACGTCACTAAGAAGTTCTGGTGGGAAGCCAAAGCTGCATTTGGCACTGGCCATTCATTAGTACATAATTAGTCTGAATGCACACTCATTAAATTAAATGAAAATTCTTTAAATAAATAAAATCTATGCATTAAATGTACTCTTGTAATAGACTTGAGGTAGGTAGATTTTAATCAAGGTAAAATAAAGGTTATCAAAAGAAAATGACATATTTCCAGAAGTGACTTATGAATTATTATTTAAATGAAAAATATTTTCTTAGTTATTGATGGCAAGAGTGCTGATATATATCTTTGGCTTATTTCTCATGCTAAGTAACTACTGATGATGGGAAATAGTCATTAAATAGATGAGGACAGAGAAGATGAGGCAAGGAATGTATGGATCAAGTGTGTAGAGATTACTACAAAATAAACTGCGGTGATAAGATGTTTGATCTTGTAACAGTCTGAAAAGGAAATTGAAGTCCATTAAGTTAAAGAAAGAAAATTATTTTTTTTTGTTTTTCTTTTCATTTTTCAATTGGTATTAATACATGAGTTGGCTCAGTAAGGTGGATTCTGGCAGTGGATCCAGATAGAAAGTAACTATGATTTTGATGACAGATATGATTAGACTATATAAATGACATAGAGAAGACTTCTCAGGTTGAGGGATGATTTTCCTGAATGATGGACTGTCAAGTTTCCTTTCAATAGAATTTGGATAAGATCCTTGGCAAGATATAAAGACAGTTATTTTATAATTAACCATAATAAATAGCATGGAAGTATACATTGTGAGCATGTATCCACAGAATAAATCATCATGCTTATTTGAGGTAGATGGGATATTTACACTCCTAGTTTTTCCAAGCTATAAAAGTATAATTGTGGTGATATATTGTGTACACTAATAAAATTCGCCTGAAGATCAGAGAACTGAACAAGCCACTAGATTAAACATAGATGCTAGACAGTGGTGGCACATACCTTTAATCCCGATACTTTGGAGTCACATGCCTTTAATCCCAGCACTTGGGATTTGGGATTTCATGCCTTTGCTTCCAGTACTTGAGAGGCACACACATCTTTAATCCCAGCATTAAGAAGGAAGTAATATGGCTGGTCAGAGAAATGTATACAACGTGTGAGGAGAAGACAGGAACTAGAAGTTTTTTGGCTAATGATTTTTCAGCTGAAGCCTTTTCAGGCTGAGGAGTCCTAGAGGTAAGAGGTGGCTGTGGCTTGTTCCTTTGTCTCTCTGATCTTTCAGTATTTACCCCAATATCTGGCTCCAAGTTTTTATTAAAAGACCATTTTAGCAATTCGGGTTACATATAATGGAGAATAACTAAACTTGAATATAATTTAAATTAAATTGCACAACATTATTTCTGTTTCAGTGTGTATCTTTCTCTGCTTTATGTACATTGCGTTTATTTCTCCTTTCAACTCAGCCCAAGGTCAAATGTCTAACACTGAATTTTAACCCCTAGAAATACCTATATATTGATCTAATGTTATAAGTGTAAGCTGTAATTAATAAGTGTAATGTAATTAATGTATCAATGTCCAACTTTGATAAGTTGGCCAGAAAAATATTAGGAAATTAAAAGATGTTTATGCAATGAATTTAAAATGTAGAGTTATTTACAGTAGAAGACATCTCATACTTAATACATGCAAATGTTTGACAAGCAGAAAATGAAGAGACTGTTCTACAACCAATGAAAACAAATGGCTGCTAGCTATATTAGTAGTAAGATGACAACCACATGTAGGAATTTTGCTGATATGTTGATAAGTTTGCAGCTCCCAAAGTAGAAAGTCTCAGGGGACCATTCTCACAAAGCAATACTGGTCATGTACAGTTTTTTCTCTGTTTTATAGTTCTGCATTGCAGAGAAGAGACATGATACTATTCTTAATTTAGAATAACACCTCCAAATAACAACTAAACTTTCAATAAAACTCTGAATGCATGATGAATCTCAAGGGATAGTAAAAGGTGAATGTGGGGTTATTGTGTTCCCCAAAATATTGTGTACCTTAATAAACTTATCTGGGGTCAGAGAACAGGACAGCCACAATATTAAACATAGAGGTTAGGCAGTGGTAGCATACGCCTTTAATCCTAGCATTCCAGAGACAGAAATCCCTCTGGATCTCTGTGAATTCAAGGCCACATTGGAAATGGCCAGGCACGGTGATACACACCTTTAATCCCAGGGAGTGGTGGTAAAAAGCAGAAAGGTATATAAAGCGTGAGGACCAGAAACTAGAGGCATTTGCCCTGGAGAGGCCTTTGGCCTGGAGAAGCCTTTGGCCTGGAGAAGCATGTGGCTGGTTAAGCTTTCAGGCTTCTAGCAGCAGTTCAGCTGAGACCCATTCTGGATGAGGGCTCGGGGCATCCAGTCTGAGGAAACAAGACCAGCTGAGGATCCGGCTAGGTGAGATAGCTGTGGCTTATTCTGTCTCTCTGACCTTCCAGTATTCACCCCAATACCCGGCTTAGGTTTGATTTTATTAATAAGAACTTTTAAGATTCGTGCTACAGGTGAAGGATACTTCTTCAATCTTGTCATTCAATACACAACTGATGAATATTTCTTAGGACAATTGATCTGTTTAAGAATGTCATGTTTCTTTAAAGAATAGTCCACTGAATACAAAAATATTTACGTGAGACTTGAAATTAACATTGTGCTCATTTAATCCCTCCTCCCTTTCTTTGACTGGGCTCCAGGAGTTCAACCCATTGCTTAGCTGTGAATCTCTGCATCTGCTTCCATCATTTATTGGATGAAGGTTCTACGATGACAATTAGGGTAGTCATCAATATGATTTCAGGGGAAGGCCAGTTCAGGAACCCCCTCCACTATTTCTTGGAGTCTTAGCTGGGATGGGAAAACCCACAGAGACTGCTGACCCAGGCTAATGGGAGTTTATGGACTCTGGACTGACAGGTGGGGAACCTGCATGGGACCATGGGATCGAAATAGGCCCCTGAATGTGGATGACAGCTGTGTGGCTTGGGCAGTTTGTGGGGCCCTTGGCAGTGGGACCAGGATTTATCCCTAGTGCATGAACTTGCTTTTTGGAGCCTATTCCCTTTGGAAGGATACACTTGTTCAGCCTTGGTGGAGGAAGGAGAGGCTTGGTCCTGCCTCAACTTGATGGGCCAGACTTTGATGACTCCTCATGGGAGGCCTTACCATCTCTGAGGAGTGGGTGGGAGGAGGGATAGGTAGCAGTTGGGGGAGAGCAAGTGGAGGGGAGGGAGGGGAAGGAGGGGGAACTGTATTATGGTATGTAAAATAAAAAAAAGCTTTAAAATAAGAAAAAGGAAATTAACATTGTGGGGACTTGAACATGACCTATTATTCCAATGTCACTCATTTTCATGGAGGATCACAATATTAGAATGGCATATAGGAGAGATGGAGAAAATCATGATGGTCACAAAATTCCCAATCCTGTTGTCATTAATGACTATTTATTAATTGGGAATTCTTAAAAGAAGAAAACCGTATCTATTCCCACTTTTATTCCTAAAGTACCTAACATTTTCAGGAGATCCAGCAACTTATTTAAAATAAGGGATGGACTAAACTTGCTAAATGCCTAATGCATGCTGGAATGCTGGACCTTATCTTTCAGAAGCTACCAAATGATATTTGCTATAGTTCTAATACTCTTATCGACATGGCAAATACACACTAGCACTGGCTTTTACATCCTAGCTGCTTAGTTATTTCAGTTCATCATTGTAAATAAGTAAGCAGCATGCATAGACACAGAGAAGTAAGTGTGCACACACAGACATCTATGCACAGAGGCATACATATGTAGAAATAAATTAGGTAAGTGTATCAGTAGTGGGATAGTGGAATTGCATGGAGGATTTCACTTTAATTCTTTATCTCGATGCAAATTAAATTCATAAATTCAGATATACATGGGATTATTTCAATTAATAGATGATGTATTTAAAAGAAATTATAGTTTGGCCTATTATATTCACCTTTCAGCAGAGTAAAGAATTGTAGAATTTCAGTTTCGAAGTCAGAAGGAGGAAGTGGTAGAAATCTCGTTCATTATAAAGAAAAATACAGTAAGTACAATTTAAAAATGAGAGGAAAATAAAAGAGAGAATCATGAGGATTGTGTTTGGCTGTCAATCTATAGCAAGCTTTTTCATTTTCACTTTAAATATAAAAGTAATTGGGGCGTTTGCCTTGTCTTATTGTGTATTATTTGGTCCTGTTCTGCTCTCATCTCTTGGAGAGAGTAGATCTGGGGAAGACAGAGGTAAGGAGGCTTGGAGGAGTTGAGGGAAAAAACTCTGGTCAGTAAGTATTGTATGAGAGAAGTATTTATTTTCAATTAAAAAAAAGGAATAAGAGGAAAAAAAGTAATTCAAAGTTGAGGCATTTGTAAATGTGCACATTTTATTTCTATTACATTAGTATAAAAATATTTGAGTCAGTAATTTCAGTTTTGGCTTACTATTTGACTGCATCTTTGGAATCAGAAGACAACTTAAGGCAGTAAGTTCTTTTCTTTTCACCATGTGTGTGTTCTGAACACAGAACTTCAAAGCCAGATCCCCAATCTTCATGACAAGCAAGTAGGCATCCCCACCCACTCAACTATCTTGTTTCCCCCCACATTTTATTTTTAAATGTCTTTCCTAAATTTTGTTCCATATACTTCCTTTTTGATCATAAACTGGTCAAACCATTTTTCAATGAGTTATAAACAATTTTTCCTTTTCTTTTAAGCAACTTTCTGTCTTCTCCATAGAAGAGACAGGTACCAAAAAACCAGTTTCATATAAGTGCATTATAACAGTAATTATTAATATGAAATAGCGAGAATATTTTGCCTGAAGAAAAATAAGGCATATTCAAATTATACACTTAACAAGGACCGTGAACTTAATTTTATATAGTCCTAAATATGTCTAGCTGAGAAAAAAATTTGAGTTTAAGCACTCTGTTTTATAGAAGTCCACCTGTGCTTCCACAATGTTATGCCATTTGTCCAGTGTTATACAGTGCATGACAGGCTGAGTTAGGATTGGGCAATACGAGGCCACTCAAAGAATGAGGAAACGTGATTCTTTAAGGAAAATCTGCCGTGAAGAGCATAGATCTAAAGAAATTCCTTGGAGGGTTTTCGGTATGTCTCAATGTTGAGCAAGATCTTAGAATGCAAGAGATGTTTAGTTTGACTAAAAACAACAACAACAACAACAACAAAACTAAACTAAAAATATATCTGTAAGATGGTTGCTATCTAGAAATGAAGAATAATATTTTCAATTAATTTCACAAAATATTTTTGGTCATATGTTTTGGAATATAAATGTATTTGTTGAATATATTTAATAATTTTGCTGTCAGAATGCTTATGACTAAATTTTCTAAATAATATGCTCTTGAGATTAGGTTTGCATCAGTGAGAAGACTAAAAGGCCTTTGAGATTTGGAGACATTTTAATTAATTTAGAAGCTGATTTGTCTATTTAAAAATTCTATATCCCCATTAGATTTTTCTTATTCTCTTGTTTTTTTTCTTGTTTTGGGGTAAAATGCTAAATTTAAGGTTTCTCATTAAATGTGCAAAAAAGAAAGCTTATGAAGATACAGTTTAAATGAATTTCAAATTTAGTACTTAAATTAACACATACAATTTTATACTCAAAAGTAATGTTGTAGGACTTACTTAGAAAATTTCCCAAAATATAAGCAATCAAATTTAACAATCAAATATAAACAATATAAATTTCTATTGTGGCTAGTATTTATTGAAATGATGAGGGTAATTTTAATCCCAACTGAAAGTTTAATTTTAGTTCATTAAATTCAACAAAAACTAGATGAAAAGGTGAATACAAATGTTCATAAACAGTATGTATATAGCATTCAGCTGATCAAAACAAATTTAATTGTACGCTTTGAGATTTGTTGATTATGCGGCCAACTGTAAGCAATAGAGAATCCTGCTATTCATTAAACTGTATCTTTCAACTGGACTGTGCAGGGGGCAAAGCTTTGTACTTGAGACTAGGCATATCTATAATTGATTTCTGATATCATTACATTTAAATAGTGAAAAATGGATGAGTTATTGCTTTAGGAACCCACTTAATTTTTTTTCTTTATAAATATTGGAATAATAATAGTTATATTACAGGGGCATTATGGAGTGTAAATTAGAATGCCTTTGAGTGTTTCTGGAAGAGATTCTGGTCTCCTGAGTGTTCTATTGGTTCTCTTTCCTGCTTAATCAGCCTCAGTCTCTTCTAGCGTCTTTCACTGATCAAAACTGGACATATCATCAAGCTCATTAAAGGTGGAACTGTGACATTTCCTCTGCTAGGAAAAAAAACCTTTTAAAATGTGGATATTAAGCCGAGGGTCATACTACATTCTTCTGTATCTTCCAGCAGTGTGATTTTAATGCACAAGTGGTTGAGACAGTGATGAACATCCTCCCCTCCCCTGTTTCTGATGGAGCTTAAAATAGGCAGCTGAGAAGAGATCTGGCATGTTACTGTTACTTGTTTGGAATTCAAATGGGACTTGGAGAGTAAATAGGAAAACACATTTGACTGCTCTCTTAAAGCAAGGGATGGATATAAGTCTACAGGACACCTGCCCATTTTCTTCTGAATCAAACTAATAAAACTATTTAAATTTAAAACAGTCAAAATAGAATTGCAGCCCTCCTTGCACATTCTCTCTAGAAAATAGCTTTTTTTGTTTAAAAAGGGTAAAGTCAAAGTCAGGAAACACTAAAAAGTAAAAGTGAGTTGGATTCCTCGGTGAAGTATCACTGATTTTGAGTTAAAAATACATAGATATTCACGTGCAAATTTTTAATTTATTTTGATAAGTGTGATTATGAAACTTAGAGCTACAATTTAGAATTTCAAAAAAAATCCAACTGGTCAATTTAACTTAAGGTCTCCAATGTAGTATTGATGGAGTAAAGTTGTTTATCCCCAGGGCAGTTTAAATGTAATGATAAATCCAAGAGATGATGTACACTTGCCTTTGTTGGCTTTTCACCAATGAAACTGTCATTTCCCAAACTTACAAGTCCTACTCTCATTGGTCATCTAGACAAAAGTTGTGTTAGAGGAAGTATACTGCATTTGAGTATCTGGAATGAACATTTTTGGTAGATATGCTACTTTCTTAAAGTACAGGTCTGGTACTCAATTCACAGATGAGAATTACACATATGAATGACTAGCATTCCTAGAAAATTAGCTTCTATGATCTAGAGATTAGAACGTAGTTGTTATGCCATTAAATATAAATATTAATAGCAGGTAATATGTAAGTAATAAGTCACATCTTTAGAATATATCTAAAGAGGCTAAACCATGTGATTATCATTTATCCACATTTAGTTGATGCTCTCTGATTTTGGCTTTCCCTCTCAAAATGAAAATATTCTATTCAGACAACACTATTTGTAGTATCTGCTTTAACAGGAACAGTCCAGTCACTACTAAAGCATTCCCAGCCCAAGTAGAGGCAAACTCATGAATATATCTTCGGTAATACTAGAAGTGGGATTTAGTAGCTAACGAAGGATGCAGCCACAGTCATGACATTGACTCTCACAGGAATATCACTACAAGGAATGTGTTAGATTTTAATTACTCAGTTTGACAAGGTTATATTGAAGGATGAGCATGATCAAGTGGGTCCCTAGGCTCCTCCCTCACAGATATGAATTCTTTTGGGCAAAGAAGGTAAGAGTCTACCCAGTGCAACGAGATAACAGTGGAGAAGTAGAAAGGACAAGAAACAAGATAAACAACAAAAAGAAACAAAACTGATATTTCTTCCTACATTGCTTTTACAAAGGTAGGGAAATTCAAACTTATGAATGCATTTTGTCAAGTTGGCATCATCAAACTGCATAAATATCATGGAAATAGTAAACAGTAATGGTTAAGAACTGCCTTTGAGCTTGCCGGCAGCCTCATCCTTGATGGATGCCAGAGACGTTGGAAGTATTGAAGCCAAAAGTTTCTCAGTCTTAGGTTTAAACTGTGGCAAGAAGCTGGAGATGCCCGAAAGTGTTTGTTATATTTATTTTTTTCTCTTTTCTTCTAATGGAGCACTCCTTTTCCGGAAACCACACTGAGGAAGCGACTGAAACCATGAGGTATCCAGACACTGCAATGAAAGCAGGACAGACCAGTTCATGATCCCTTCCTTCCATCATCTTGGAAAATCCCATTCATGTCAAGAAAGTTCAACAGTGCCCTATCCCAGAGATCATTTCTACTGTTCAGAAGCTTTGCTTCCCTGCCCTTTCCCTATAATAAAATATTTATTTCTAAATTTACCTTTTATACACTGTATAGTTCATTCTTTGACTTGGGAAAATAAGATTTAGAAAGCCTCTAGGTTGATGTGGCTGTAGAGGCTGTTGAATTTTCAGTATGCTCTCCTCTCAAGCAAAGCTTAACAAATCCAAGAAAGGTAACATGGATCCCAAATACACAATGATATTCCCATATAACTCATTGGTGTTTGACAAACAAGACATAAATCTTGATGGACATTCATTCAAAAGTGGGTATTGATGCCTTGTACTTGTCTTTTTAAATATAGAATTTGCATAATAAAATAATTCAGCTCCGGTTCTGTGTTCCTATCTTGTTCATTTTTCACTCTGGCCTTTTGGATTTGGATTTAGTGAACACTCTTCCTTTCAGGGTGTTTATGTCTTCCCCAGTGCTTATGTCAGGATTATGGGATTCAAGACTTCCTCAGTTTCTGGGCATCTACTGCGATTAGTTTCCTTCCCTAATATTAAGATGCTTTTCTGAATTTGAAGTTGTTCAACATAGAAAGGCATCTGAACACAAGAAACCCATTTGTAATTTTTCTAACATAAAACAGTTTCCTCTCATTGTTTGTATTAGTCATGTGAATTTTTGGACCTTTTTGACAGGTAGACTTATATATAAGAAAGGTCATCTAATAATTTTCAGAGAAAGTTATAACTCCTGATTTAGAAGTAGAGATACATGAATATTCTCTCCTTCTCAAGGGCACAATTTGCCTTTTACAAGAATTAACAAGCAATAATTAACATTGCCGACAACCAAGTGGCATTGATAAAAACAAACAAAATAGAGAATGGATCATGAAATACTTTGGTCTTAACCACATCATTAAATGGTGTTAAACTGCCTGAATCTAGATATGGGCAGTTACTGAAAAGCAAACAGGAAAAATCTTTATGATTTAGAGGTATCTTGTTCAGTCATTAGCATGTGTTTAAGAGAAACACCAACTTGAAAACATCGTATGTTGTATCTTTATCAATACATATGATAATCACAATTATCATTACACAGTTTAACTGTTTATATGAAATAAATGTCAACATAAGTTAGATTGAAGCTTTATCCCATTCTCCTAATTTAATATTTCAGAACTGTAATGATCACAGTCTGATGGTTGATTGACCTAGGTTTGAGTTATTAGTCTTAATGTATATAGCAGAGATGTCAGTATTAATTTTATCGTAAATTCAAATTCTTATTAATGATGATATGCCACTTATATGTGATATTTGTTACAGTTGGAAACTTCTGTTTCTCAGTATTTCAAGTGAAAATAATGTTCATTCTCAACTGTGTAAAATATATTTTAATAACAGAAAATGAATTAAATGAAACATAACACTTCTTTTCACATGGCTATAACAGTGGCAAAGACATTAACAAAATTCAATCTATATTGTATCTTAATATATATTAAGCCAAATTCCAAATATCATCAGAAATTGATTATTAAATTCATGCTGTACTTAATGTCTTTTAATGAAATATACATACATTTCCTTTTCCTAAAATAATGTTTTTAAAATGCCATGTGTCAAGCATATGTTTTCTACATGTCTAACAAAAATATTAAAAGAAAAAAATGTTTGGAAAATACTGGTAACCCAAAAGAAAGTATAGGTATAACTAGCAAGGTAAGGTACAACATTGACATTTCACGAGAATGAATGATATGGCCACGACTTTAAGGAAATTATGTATTTTATAGTTATAACTGATATTGGTCCTTACAAGAATATAAGGCACACATCTCACTGTTGGTCAGGAGATGAAGCATCTCCACATAAATACCCCTTGGAAACATCGACACAGGTGAAGAAACATGAAGGGGACAAAGACACAGACTTTCTTAGTCTTACAGTCCCAGAGTATTGATCTTCCATCCCCAGGCCTCCCGGTTCCCACTGTGAGAACTGGTGGAATATCATAAGAAGAAGAAACACTTGGAAAAAACTCATAGTCCAAGGCTGCTTGGATGTCCTTTTTATTTCCAGACAACTAGACAGACAGAACAGGTTACAGAAATAATGATAGAACCAAATGTACTAATATACTACTGAAATGCCTACAATATGAATAACTCCTCTCTCAGTTCTATTTGAAGCCAGCAATGCTGAGTGTCCCTTTGCCATGAAACCTTGACTGCTCTGTAATCTACAAGGAGAATACTTGATGCAACTGAAGTCTGTCCTTAGTGTCAATTTTATCTCTTGGAAAGCAGACCATAAATGGAGACTGCACTTTCTCTTAGAAAGTAATTCCAATAAATAAGGGAAATGAAAAAAAATCAAGTATTTTATTTTAAGTGTCATGATAGGAGTTTGCAGAAGACAGCATACTCTCTCTATTTAATAATAAAGGAAGGCAATTGCAGTCAAGGAGCAAAATTGTATTAACTTAGACCTAGATTCCAAAGACTGTTAATGCAAATTCGCTTCCAGAATTTCTGTGGTAGAAATAAGAATAGATGTAGGGAAGTTTCTAAAATTTAGAAATATAATTCACTAAAAAGCTAATAACACAGAGTTGAAGTAAATTCCTGCTAAGGTACTGAGAATCATAAAGACATAGATCAGAGATCCAGAATTGTAAATATAACTAGATAAAAAAATAAATAAAATGAATAATGCAAAAGAATGAAACCAGCCAGAAAGAACAGGAAAAGAGGGAAGAATAAGACAGCAAATTTAATTATAGGACAAATTAAAAGATTTAGCATGAACAATTAATTTAAAAATGACCAAAAGTCAGAATGCAATAACCTCTATAATTTGACTATGCAAATTTTTGCTGTTGTTTTGTTTTTGTTTGTTTGTTTGTTTTGGATAGGTAAAAGGAGAAAAAAATGTTTAATCTTTTTATTTCTATTTCTAGTTTCAATAGTCTTTTTTTCCTTTCTTCTCTGAATTTTGTTTTCAAATACATTGTCAAAATGCTCATAAAATAGTAGACTATTAGGTATTATTAGTGTATTATCTATTCACTGTTTTGTGTTGCATCTACATAATTAAATTGTAACTGAAGTTATTAACTATAGTTGAAATATACTCGAAATATAATCTAATTCCACAAACTCCTAAAGATAAATAGATCCTGTCTTAGTTGGAGTTTCTACTGCTGTGAAGAGTCACTATGACCATGGCAACTGTCATAAAGGAAAACATTTAATAATGCCATTCCCTATGAAATTATGGGATCCAATTGTATTCGAACTACTACAGATCCCAAAACTCAAAAAACTGTGAGGTGAGTCTAAACAGCACCTTTTGTCTGTTTCTGCCTGTTTTGTTTTCTGCTTCCATCATTTACCTCGATGTGTTCAGTTATCTTACTGAATTCTATGCATAAACTCTTTTCCTTTTCCTTTGCTACTTCGATATGAAATATTTCACGTAGCAGTCACTTTCCAGGAATGCTGAATACTATAAGAAACTGCTACAAAACCTGTTGTTTCTCATGAAAGTAAACTTCGCATTACGGCTTATAAATATGTTTTCTTTTGCAGTTGGTACTTGAACAAACCATTTGGACGAGCACATTTCCTGCCAAATACCTAGGTTTCTAATGTGGGCATTGACCAGAGGATTTGAAACAGAATGTAAAATATTCTTGACCACAGACGCTCTGAACACAAAATAGATTACTTAAATGTTATAAGAGGAAGGTTCTAGTCATTCATTTCTCCTTGGTCTGAAGGAGGAGTGTAAGGTGTTATTATTCAGAGGTGACTGAGCTTGGACTGAAAGATGCATTAATAAAAAGGTGACTTTTCATTAGGTCCTAGGAGGAAAATATCTATGTGTCCATATATAGGGAAAAATGTTTCTCCTTTTTTATTGTAAATACTTCCTAATATAATACTATGTAAGCGTTGAGTCCTATAAATAGCTTGGTTATATATCTTATACTTTCTGGGATGGATCTGGTAACAACTCTAAGGCCAGAGACATAATTATGACCCAACTTGTTCCCCTGAAATACCCCAATTTAGGGACTTCATGTGTAAGAGGACAGTTTTTGGAATGGGATGAGTTAGGGTGGAGATGATAATGTGGGAGGATTGTTTTAATAGTAAGCAGCTTAAATCTGTTCTGGCTATGTTTTCAGTCAGAGCATTGTTTTTAGGAGGATGTTAGCTTACTGTCTGCTTTCAGAATGCAGTCTGTGGATAAGAGAAGGTATGGTCCCTTAAAAAGGAAGAAAGGGGAAAAAGTTTTCTTCTAGTACTCCAAGCTTTGGATGGAGTGTAAGATTAACTCAGTGGAAATACATGGGGTTGAGCAGTGAATGAACACGGATCTTCTCTGTTCCGAAAAGGAACAGCTGTGAAACTTGGGAGTTTTAATCAGACTGTTGTGGGACATTTGTGTGAAAGTATATTGCTTTGATTGGTTTAATAAAAAGCTGGACAGCCAATCGCTAGGCATGAGGTATAGGTGGGACTTCCAGGCAGAGAGAGAACTGCAGCCATGAGAAGCAGCATGAGTAGTATGGAGTGATGAGGTAATGAGCCACAAGACAGAATGTAGATTAAGATAAATGGGTGGATTAAAGTTATAAGAGCTAGTAGGACAAGCCTTTGCTAAGGCCAGGCTTTCATAATTAATAATGTCTCCATGTCACTATTTGGGAGCCGGATGGCTGGACAGAGAAAGACCCTCTACATTAGACTTTTTCTTTTCAGATATGAAAGGATGTCTACATATACCTTTGTGGCCCACTGGGAAATTTGAGGATGTTTGTCATAGACATGGTGTCTGCACAAAGTGCTCCTGTTATTGTTAGGTGTTAAGTCTCATCACCAAATAGTAGTAACTGATATGTATCATGTGGTTACTAGATTATAAATACTACCACATATTAACAAAACTAGCTCTTACATATCATTTTCCCAGAAGCTACACAACTCAGAGGCTTTACACATATATCTATTCTCCTTGGTTAACAGTAGGGCACATTATTATCAGAATTTAGGTCTGTATAATTTCCAAGTTATATTTTAAATCACTGAACTACTGTGACCTTAAATCCTGAAAAGAGAGGACAAAATTATTTTGTTCACTGCTGAATCTTCAATACCTGGAAAGTTGGAAATGCAAAATAAAACTAAATAACTAGAGCAACCACTGATGTGAAACTTCAGTGACAGGAAGATGCTTAGCTATTATATACATGGTGAGAAGCTGACATTCTCCTATGATGTTTTCCACTAATATATCCATTTTTTTGTTACAAATATATAGAGAGGAGATTTCAAGCTACAGAAAAGTTCCTATTTTCAATGATTCAGCAAAACTGTATACAGTGGTTTAGAAAGGCAGACCCAAGAGGCAACTAAAGAAAGCAGTGCCTTACCAAAATAGAGTTTATTTGCTCTTCTGGGAAGCAAGGTGCAGATCTCACTTATAGCCCCAAAGATGCACTTAGAAAGCATTAGAGGGTAAACCCTTTCCACTGGAGCAATGTGCTCTTTCTTAACGACTTCATCATTTCTCCTTCGAGGTGGGAGACTTTTCGAGTACTAGTAATAGAAACAATACAATATAAAAAAGGCTGCAATAAATATGCTCAAGCAGAAACATATCTGAAAGAGAAGAATCTGACTCTAAAGGGAACTATACTACCCTCCATTCAATCTGGGATAGTTTTTGCATGCTAAAACATGTTCTCAATAAGAGACTCAGGTTTTGACTCACTGATAGACCGTTGTTATTCTTATTATTCTAGGTTTATCCTGAAGTACTGTGGTTGAGAGTGACAGTCTTGCAGCCTGAACCTTGGTCAGCATGAATCTCATCCTGTCCATCGGGACAAGTTTGCTCATAATGTTGTTTAGTTGTGATTTCCATGTAGGTAAAACTCAGTATGGAACATCTGAATGCATGGCATCTAAAACATGTCAGCACACCCACAGCATTCAAAGAGAGAAAATCTGCTTTCAATTCATGGTATTATAAGCTATAAGGAATACAACTTAAAGTTACTGATCACTTGACACCCTGAAGTTTAGTGTGTTTATTATTTTTGGAGACCCTCACCCTGTTCTTTTGGCTATCTCTTGGATCTCAGCCATTTATACACAATACATTTTATTTATTTTTCCTGCTGATGAAACAGCAATCAACTCCCAAGGGCTCTCTTAACATTATACATACTTTTAAGTACTCTATCACATTTCAGTACTTACATCACTGTTGAAGAATTTATAGTTGTGTTCAATAGAACACAGTGAATTAGGAGATTGAGACTGATTACTTAAATTTTCAACAAAGATCTAGTGACAGTAGTCCAGAATTAAAACAGATCCTTTACTAGCAGAAAGTAGTTTTGTAGGTTAGAGAAGCTAAATTCTAGATTGTTGTGAGTTGAGTTCAGAATCTATCACATTGAAAACTTTCCTTCCAGGGACTACAGAACTAAAAACTCTGGTAAATGTTGCATAGAATAACTACCTATTCTTTGCATAATAAAGTCTACAGTGAGTATACCTAAAGAAGTATACCAGGAGCTACTTCATTATTATACAATTTTCTGTAGTGAAAAAAATAAAATCAATTATGTATCATAGAATATAACCTGATAAATTTTCCACTGTTTTTTGACATTAGATCATTCCCCCCAAATTTCATCGGCTCAATACTGGCTCTTTTTCTTGGTAGATGTTCCTTTACTTTGTAACTGGAATCACAAGTTCATTTTCAATATATGTATCCTGAAAATTTAATAACAAAATGAAAATTAAAATTGATTGAATTATGAAATATAGCCATCACAACAATATGTGAGTCCATATACATGTTCCTTGGTAATACCAAGGCTCAAAATCATCACCTTTCCTATTGCTGAATGATGGATTTGAGGCAGGAAACAGGACCATCTATGGCACTCAGCAAATCAATATGTAACATGTCAGCACTCCCTTTCGCCTAACTAGAACCCTTCCCTCCCCAAATTCCTAGAAGACACATATGCCTATTCTAGCTTCTGAAAAGTTAAAGCTGGCAATCCTATTTAAAGGTTCCCAGTAGTCACCTAACAGCAGTGAAGAGGGGTAGCAGACAAGAATAAGCTTTGTCTGTCTTTCTCCTCTCCTGAGCAAATGGTTGGCTAAAACTCACTTCACATGGGAAATCAATTTTAGATTTTTAACGTCACTATAGAGTAATGCACTATGACTGCCAAGGAGGTGAAAGTAGCTTTGGATTTATTTTGATATGTAATTGTGGTAATGCAAGTGTGAAAACAGAAGCAAAATTTTATATCCATCATTCTTCTTCCTGAAGATATTTCCAACAGTACCTTAAACATGGCATACTGAGGAGTGCTACAGTGCCAGTGAGTCATGGTAGATACACGATGCAGCATGTTCAAACA
>CABHPR010144562.1:16955-35757 GCA_902168415.1 Peromyscus melanophrys | reverse complement strand
ACTGCACTTCTGAGCTCTGAATCTGCAGGAGAGCTTTCTCTTGATTGATTAAAGAAGCAAAAAATACTGAATTAAAGCAATCTGGCCAAATGAGAATACAGGTTGGTAATGGCTTTTTCCTCCTCCTTAAGAAATTGCAGGACGATTCTGTACATGTGGGAATGCATAGTCTTCTTCACCACACATTTCATTTCAGACTTTGAAATGGTGAAAAGTTTTTCCACATGAGCAAACAACCATGTGAATGCTGTATTCAGATAAGTCACAAATCATGTCAAATATATAATAATCTGTATATTATATGTGTATTATGCACATAAAAAGGTTACCTTTGATCAAGGTTCAGTGCATATTTGTTACATGGCCCATTGCTCACATTTATTTAAAAAATATGATCCAATTTCCTTTGTTCCTCTTTTAATTAAAATTTTCACAAGGCCCAACTTTCTTACATTTCTTGTATTTCTGAAACTGCTAGGTCTCCTTTGGGGCTTCACTTTTTTCCCCCAAAACTAGGTAAAAGAGTTCACAGTGATAAAATTCTGAGTCAGAGACTAGTGGATGAAACTGGCCAGAGAAGTCTGAGTGAAGGCAATATATCTGAAGTTCTGAGAAAGGACAGCAGTGACCAGAAAGACCCCAGACCCACCTGCCTCCACCTTAGTCACTTGGAGAATGAATTTCTAAATAGACCATGCTTCTTGTTAGTCCTCACAAACTGGAGAATGAAAATGTTGTACTCTCCATCTCCCCCAGTCAGAATTCATTTCCAGACTTAGGCAACTGAAATCTCCTAAAATTAGCCTTTTCACAGTTCCCCAAAGATAACTTGGTCATAACTCCAGGTAATATTTTTATTAGCTAATATACTGCACATGGCTGTAATATTTTGGTTATAAATCTGGAGATCATGTGGCTTATCATCCAAACAGGGCATTCTAGACATCAAAACTTGGTTATCAGTAATTTATAGGCCCACCTGGCACAAAACAAAACAATTCTAGATAATCAGAACATGTGTCTGTCCCATGGATCACTGTCTCCCTTTCCACCAACTTCCATTGCTTGAGAGAAAATTTTCACAACATGTACTTTTATGTACCTAAAGTATCCAATTAATTCAATATTTTGGTATATACAGCTTCACAATCATCACCCAAAAAAAATCTCAATCATTTGATCATTGCCAAATGAGACTGCGTTCCCTTTAGAAGTCACTCCAGCTCCCCCACACCTCTCCACCAACTTCGTCTTTAACCACTTACTGATTTTGCCTCTGTGGATCTGCCAATTCCAAGTTTCTGATAAACATAATCATTCGATAAGTAGTCTTTTATGATATGAGCTTTCAAAGTTAAATCATGTTGTAGCATGAGCTGGCACTAATAGTGTCCCACTATAAGGATATACCTCATTACATTTATTCATGGGATGATAGACATTTAGGTTATTTCTACTTTGGGGCTATTATGAGTAATGCTGCTATGAACATTTGTGTGAAAGTTTTTGAGTAGACATGTTTTCTTTCCTTTGCGGGTATTTACCTATGCGTGCCCCTCCCTTTGGTCACCTCTGTGCAACACACTTACCTTGAAAAATTCTAATAGAGAATATTCACACACCAGGCAGGAGAGCAAGAAGTCAGTGAGAAGGATCTGCAAGGAAGAACACTGTGTCACTGAGGCCACTGAAGTGAGTATTTTTTGTTTAAAAATATGTATTTGTGCCCTTTCTAGTGTTGACTGAAATACATGTTAACAGATTAGACTGGGTGAGAAAAAGACACAGGGAGGGAGGGAGGGAGGAAGGGATCAGAAGAAATTCCTGCTGGGCTACCAAGGGTCCTTGCTTCATAGTTTAAAATCATTTACTCATGAGCAGATGGACTAACACAGCAAAGCTAATCTAACACTTGCAAAAGCTCCAGGGTCTTTGTTCTTTGAGCAAATATTTATATTCTGTGTCTAGAATAAAAAGTTTTAATTTCTCCTGTTAATAGTTTACTCACTGATGACTTCTTTAATTTGGCCTTTTTCTTTAAAATGCATGGCAGAGGGAATGTTTTCAGGGAATGTGTTTAACCTTATGAAGATCTGCACATAGGTGTAATGGTCCCTGTGTCAGGAGACACAGTGAATCTAGATGTGTTAAAGTAAAATCAATACCAATGGAAGAGGAAATTAGAAAGGAAGTCACTGACTTCTCTCTCTCTCTCTCTCTCTCTCTCTCTCTCTCTCTCTCTCTCTCTCTCTCTCTCTCTCTCTCTCTCTCTCATCACTAGACTGTGCACGGTGGGAATTCTCAGGGATCTTTAGTATAAAATTCTCCAGGCTTCCATTCTAATGGGTTCCAGGTTTCTCAGCTATGGAGATGAGACTAGCAGACTTAGTAAATCCTTATTTATTTATCCCAAAGGCCAGGCTGTGCTGTCTCTTCTCCGGTGCTGGTTTCTATTCATCCACTGCCTCTTCTTGGGGTCTTTTGCTGCCCATCATTAATCTTTCAAGCCACAGCCAGGTGGGTTCAGAACAAAACTATCAGAGGAACTGAGAAATGAAATATTTACCCATATCAATGAGGGAAAAGATCTATCAACCTTAACCCTTCAAACTCAACCATATCTATTCTATTCTATTCTTTACTTTATAGATAAAAGGTATGATAAATATACATGTGCACAAATATTACCATATATATGTATGCATATATATTACTATCTTCTCCCATTTGAAATGAGGTATAATATATAGAGCTAAGTTAGTTACCATGGAGATACGGGTCCTGTTTCTTATCACAAAGCCACACTATCATTTGGTGTCAGCCAAGGAGGGATGACAAGGGCCTCCCCAAGAGCCTAGTTCTGCAATTATTGAACAATCAAGCACTTCTAATAGTGCACATCCGGGAACCCATGCTCCTTGCTCAGTGCTATCTGCTTTCTTCCCTTTGAAAGCCATACAGAGTAAGCAGAATGCAGTTGCCAAGAACAGACATCTTCTGTTGGCTGTCCTGCTTATACAGGATTTCAATGACGTTCCTTGGTTTATATTACAGAGCTCATTAATTACTATCCACTTAACCAACACCCTTGAGCTTTAACACGTATTTTTTTTTGAGGATATACAGCAATCTTCCTCTTATGCATTAGCTGTTTTATCATTTGTCATTCACTAACAACATGAAGTGGATAAATAAAAATCACAGTCCTCTACATTTCCTTGAGCTTTCCCTGTTTCTCTAACCATTGCTAAAACCATCGACAGAAAAACAAAAAGAAAGGCAAGAAAAAAGAATGAGCAGCCTTAACCACGTCTGGTGGTGCTGTCTAAACGAACGGAGTACACACGATGGGACAAACAGGCCTGGCTTTTCTTTAAGGACTTTTATTTTTAGGGATGTCTGGGCTGTTTCCAAGATTTGCCTTGGATTCTCAGACACTTTAAATTCACATAGAAATTTGGGGTGAATTAGAGGATGAAGTGACGCATTCAAATTAGTCTGATTATAGATAAGCTTCTTACAGTGATCTTTGCCCTGTGCAGTGTCTGTAATTTCGTAAATTACACAGTTGTCTTTGATTTCACTCTCAAGTCCTAGGGTGCTGGAACTCCCTTATCCCCAAGGAAGCGGGGTGTTTCATTTTTAAAAAGCATGAATGCTGTTGGGACTGGGAGAGACAAACAGTAAGGTACTAAAAAATAAAGGACACAGTCACTTCTCTGAATACACCTGAAATCTAATGAGGGAGACAACTTTTAAAATCTATATACCAGTAATGATAAATCATAGGAACCAAACAGCAGAAACTCTACAAGAGCCTAAATGTTAGTGAGGGGTATCACCAATTCCAGAGTCCATGCTGTGATTTGAATGTATCCCCAAGGTTCTTCCGTTACAAACACAAACCCCAAAGCAACAGTATTGAGAGGTAGGACTTGGAAGAGAGAGTCAGGTTACCTTGTAGGTGAATGGATTAAACTGGGTTTGAGAAAGAAAGAAAAGAAAAGATAAGTTTAACTTTCTCCCACCCCTTTCTCCATTTCTTCATCTCTGGGCACTTCCTCCTTCATCACTGGAACTTGTTCTTGTACCACAAGACAGTGCAACATGAAATCCGTCATCAGACATAGCCCCTCAACCTCAGACTTTCCAACCTCCAGAAAAAGGAGCCAAATACACCCCCATTTATTAAAAGATGACTAGCCTGGCATTGTTACAGCAGCACAAATGGCCTGAGACTGCCATGAAGGTCTGATGCGAGAGGAGGAAGTAGTCTTGGGACAAACAAAACAGAGGGAAAAGAGAGAGGAAAGAGCAGCCCAGAGAAGACAGACAGTGAAGATGCTTTGGCGAGGATGGTCATGGAAGACAGACAGACAGCAGTAGTGAAAATGCTCCGATGGGGATGGTTATAGACTTCTCGGGACTGTGGTCATGTCAGCATCACCAAAGCAAATCACTCCTGAATAACAAGAGAAAATGTGGACTTGGTTCAGGTGATGTGATAGTTTCCTCCTCTCTGACCAATCCCAAAAGCTCTTCCTTCCTCCCTTTACTAGACAAATAAGGAGGATAGGAAAGGAGGAAGAGGCGGAGGGAAGTCGAGAGAACAATGACATTCAAAATGACTCGGTAAAGAAAAGCAGGCAGTGTGTGGACACATTCTGTGGTATATGATCCCCACATGCCAGGAATGACATTAATTAGAGAAGAAATAAATGGCTGGAGATTTGCCAAAAGCAGCTCGGGAGACCAAGGGCTGTGCACTCATATGTTTCCACCTATGTGCTAGAATCTTTGGTAGAGCTGCTCAGTGTGTATTATGCTTTGACAAGGGCCTGATTAATGCCATGTTTTTAATGGACAACTGACTCCTGGCATTTTTGTTGCCAAAAGATGGCCTTATATACAGCATATTGGGGCTGTACCATGGGGAAACATTTGATCAGTGCCATGAGCTGGAAAGAAAGTTAAACAAAAACTCACTAAGGGTGTTCAAAAAACTGTATAGAGAGGTTCACCAGATAGTGGGTGGAAAGAATGAGGAAGCTCATGATACTGTAACAGTAAGTCTCCATGTGCCCATGAGGACGCTCACAATACTGTAACAGTAAGTTTCCATGTGCCCAGCGGTATACTCGACACTTCATGTGCCTGGTCATCAGGTCTCCACACATGAGAGAAGAAACCTAAGGTCAAGAGAAGTTGCCACCTACCTGAGCTCAAAGTAGCATGTCACCAGCGGCACCCAGCAACTTCATTCTAGGATTACAGAGAGAATAAATACAGTTCAAAATGCATGACGTTCATAGCCATTTCTCCAGTGTTTTCCCTCCTGTTTCCTTTGATAAGGTTACAATAAGGCATGAGAATAATTGGTATCTTCTCTGTAAATGTTGCCAAGAAACAGAATGAAAATTGAAGAGTATATTTCTATGTATTTTACTCATTTATGTGTGACATTTTATTCATATGAATATAAAATTTTATTCATCATTATATTTCCAGTTTTAGAGGAGGAGTTGACAGTAAAAACTTAGTAAATTCTTGTTGAATGAATAACCACAATGACATCAGCCAATGGGATGGATCTATTCTGTAGTACTTTACATTTTACAAAGTATATATATATATATATATATATATATATATATATATATACACACACACACACACACACACACACACACATATATATATTGACTGTATAAAAAAAGTCAGTATCTCACAGGGGCTAATCTGCATATGAATATAGCAAAGCAGATATCAGAGACTTTTTCTTGCCATCACAAAGAGCCTATTTCCTGAAAGCTTTCAGCTAAATTTAAATTCTTGAGGGCCAAGCAGATGCTCAGCAGGTGAAGGCACCTGTTGCCAAGCTTGCCAACCCTAGTTTGAGGTTGATTTCCCTGGAACTCACATGGTGGAAGAAGGGAACTCACTCCTGCAAGTTGTCCTCTGACCTCCACAGGTGTACTATGGCAAGTGTATCTGTGTACAAATGTGTACATACACACACCATGCATGCATACACACAAATATATAAGTGTGATAAATGCTTAGCATAGTTGCATGCCTGATTACTATCCAAACTCCTTTTGAAGTTTTGATAAGGACTTAGTAGAACGAAGGGTAGCAAAAAAAAATCTGTTATTTTCATGAATTTAAAGGTTTTATGCCATTTTCAATAGACAAGAAAGTCCCCACTTTATTGAAGGAACATGCAAAAAATATCCTTGCCTACACTTGGGGATTTCTTTATATTTTTTTCCCTGACTGTTCAAGTTACACTGCACTGAACATCTAGATAAAAACAGAACACGAGGATTAACTAATCAAAAACAGCTGGCCAAAGCAGGGAACTGGTTTATAACTCCAAGTGTTAAGATGTTCTGGGCACTTGAGGAAAGCATGGCACTTTGGGGTAGAAAATTCAGTCTTCCCCCGCCCCTGATGTGTTCTTATGTTTTTCTTCTGATTTATCCTGAAATTAGGAATATGCCCTTCATGAGATTTATCCCAGGCCAGTCCCACTGGTCTGCTGCTACACCTAAGAACTGGTACCCAAATGCATCCTCCTCAATCTCTGTGTAGCTTGACAAGAATCACCGCTATCAGTGGAGTGGAAGACACAGATGGCAAGCTGTTAACTTTGATCAAAGACCTGAAAACATTTCAAAAGCATTCCATTACTGCTGTCCCCACTGCCAAATGATTTCTGTTGTCACTGTCGTTTGCAGAACGGAGCTTGGTTAACGAACATCATTAAGAAAATCCATGTCAAGCTTAGACATTACAGTTCTCTACTCGCCCTCTCTGATGGAGTCCTGACCTTCTTTTGGCTGAAGTGATGACCAAAGGCTTTTCCTACAGTCTTTTCTTTTTAGCAAAAGGCACAAGACTAAAGTTCTCGCTAATGGTCATCCAGATTTCGGATCTTTATCCAGCAAGGAGTTCAGTTTCATTTTCATGACATTGCTCATTGCTTCTTCTCTCCTTTCCTCTGAGAAGTAAGAACAGATAGCTACATTCTTTGTACCTACATGATGGAAAAGTCACTTCCTTCATCACGGTAGGTCTTCCTAACTGTGTATTACTCATTTTGTGACATTTGTATACAAATGTATATGACATCATGCATTCAACAATTAATGATATAGATTTGTACCCATAAACATGCTTATTTTGGAAACATTTCTATCAGTTTCACCTTAAAACTTAGAATGTGGTTCACTTGCCTAGAAAGGGGTTATTTTTAAATAAAACACAATGTCGAATGAGTCATAGGAAATTTTTTTAGGGAAGGCTCTTGGCGTATCGCTATACCAGAAGAGGTGGAGGTGGTAAAGGAAAGCTGATCAGGGGCCAGTGAGAAAGCTCAGTGGGTAGAGCTTACTGTGCAAGCCTGATAACCTGAGTTCAATTCTTAGAGCCCATATAAAGCTGGAAGGAGAACGCCAGCTCCACAAAGTTGTCATCCGACCTCCACGCACACACATACTCTATAATGGTAGTTGACTGCCCACGGCTACACAGTATGGTACAGAGGTTCTGAGTAAACTCCATCATGATATCAGGAGCTGGTAACTGACTACAGAAAGCAGTAGTGCAAGCACTCGCTCTTGAAACACTGTGCAAGCCCAAGACCAGCCACAGGAATGTGAAGTCCTCTCTCTGTTTCCACAGTCCCTAATGTTAATCAACCTCATAACGGAAGTTGCTCTCTTCCCTTATCTTCTTTTTCAAGAAGCAGAGTTTTAAAACATAGGAAATAAATACTTGTAGATGCCCATATACAAATAGTAATAGAAACAAAGAAAACCAACAAGATTTGGCAGCATTTAAGAAGTGAATGAATAAATTCTGGTCCTTAATCTTTAGATATACTTGATCTCCATTTTAGAAGTATACATGCAAGGAATTCTCATTGTGTACTAGTGATTTACTTTTTTACTTCATTTTTTCATTAAAGAGGTAGTGCAATGTGTATGCAACATTACTAGTGATTACCTACGTATGGTAACATCTAACCACATGGTAGTAACCTGGGGGTATTATACATTTATTTATATATAACTATATATTTGCATTTTTAGCAATGTCCTTTCGATTGCCTTCACTAACAGTTTAACAAGCTATAGACAGAACAAAATTTGTTACATTACTTTAAAAATCCATTTTTCTTATTTCATTTTTTGATGTTGCCATTTTTGTTTGTTTGGTTTGGTTTTTATTAACCCCCCCCCAAACACACACACACACACACACACACACACACACACACACACACACACACACACACTGGTCACTACATTTATTTCCAAATATTTTTATTTCTTTTTAAGATACCTTCAACCCAAAACTTAAAAGATGAGTGTGTGTATGTCTTAGGGACTCTGCATTTCTTGCCTCTACCTTTCAATTTTATTCTCACAATCAATGCCCCAGTCCAAGCTGTCATCTCTCCTCCACAGGAGCTCTCTTTGAGATATCTCTAATCAATTATACACAGTACTGCCACAGTCAAAGCATGACACCTATCTTGTCTTTCTCTTGGTTTTAAACCTTTAGTGGCTTCCAGTATAATAGGAAGCAGCAGAAAAGAGGCTCCACTACCCTTCATTCATTCGTATCTCCCTACTCTCTCCACAATCCATATATTTTTCCTTTCATAATGGTATCTTATATGTAGCAGGTGCAACATCATCCTTATTCCACAGAAGAGGAAACCAAGATGCAGAGTGTGAATCAATCATTTGACAATGTGCCGTGCCCACCTGGAGATGAGTACACAGGGGTTCTGGCTTTAGTTCTATCTCCCTGTGCCTTTTCCTAATGCCTCCTCTACTGTTCACCATCCTCTCCTGCTCCTGAGTCTTTGGTCACAGTTTTTTCTGTCTGCCATACCTTTCTCTCTCTCTCCCATGAAGCTAGGTGAGCATCTTGTCCATTCCATTGCATATTTTTACTACAACATTATACCTTGTACTGTATTACTTTGAATATACATTATAAAACTATAACTCTTGTAATGTGGAACAATTTATTCTCTCACTGTCTCTTTGCTTACCAATGAAAGGAAGATTGGAAGGCAACTGCAATGAAATAAAATCAATCTACTACTGTTGGGTGAAACCATTACGTTAGAAACATACACATAGGCACTCAGTAACTGTTAATTAAGAGATTATTACTCATCCCTGAAATCCCCCAGGACAATATAGGCTATCTGCATTGCTTTCAGTTGTCCACCAAAATGTGGTAACAAAATGTCTTTATTGCTAAAGACACCTTAGACATTTTCTGTATCCAGGACATGCAGACATCAAATGGTACTGACCTGACAGCCTCCTCCCTCTGAATAGCTCTCAGAGTACTAGACGGTGCTATCTAGGCTGCTGGGAGAATAAAATCATTAGCAGGTCTTACCCAGCTGTGACCCCCTGTGAATTATAATAGTAACCAGCAAGGCATGGGTACCATGTCCCTGTGGGTACAATAATGGCATGAATTTTATGGAGGTAACCAACCCACTTCTGATTCCATTGAAAATCTTCTCCACAGAAGGAACACATACCTGGTGTGGCAAATCTGACCAAGAACCCATGGTTTGAGACCTCACAGCCCTAGGGATGAAACTACTTTGGTTATTCTGCTAAATGGACATAGTATCGAGCTGCTTTTTAATTCATATTTCTATATCTATAGTTCAGTTCTCAGACCTCACTAGAGAAGTTTCTTTGTGCAGTGACAGCGCTTAAAGAGAAACTCACAGCTGGTCAAAGTACAGAGAGTATGTGACAAAGGAGTGCTCAGCCACAAACAGCACATCTGTATTACACTCCCTCCCTAAGGATCAGGGCTATCACTGAAGAATGGACAGAAAAATTCTAAGAGACAGAGGCTGGAGAGAAACAGCAAAACAGTGTCTTCTGGACATGACAGGAGGCTGTACTACTGAACTCACAGCGGCAGTGGTAACCGCAATAAGACCTGTATAAGATCAAGCCAGTCAGCATGGACTAAGAAGGGGTTCATGAGCCCCTACCCCTTACTGAGGAGCTATGAACAGTTAATGGTTTCTGAGGGAGGTTGAGTTAGTTTTCTTTAAGGGTATAGATCCTGGTAGGTTACCTACACTCCAGTAAACAGCCCTACACCCAGAAGTATACAAGCAGCACATATTGGAACCAATGAGTTATTAAACAATAAAAAGATAGCATTGAGTTGGAGGGGATTGGGGGAATGGACCTGAGAGGAATTAAGGTGAGGAATTAGAGATGAATATGATCAGAATACATTGTGTAAAGTTCTCAAAGAATGAATAAAAATATTTTAAAGGGGTTATATTCAAAAGATGGTACACAAGTTCTATGGCAAATTCCCAAACTGTTTTGAACAGTATGTAGCATTAAAAAATCTGCTTTGAAAAGAACATTATAGATGGGCATGGCAGTACATGCCTATGATCTCAGTACTCAGAAAGCTGAGGCAGGAAGGTTGAAAGTCAGATGTTATCCTGGGTCACATAGAGACTTTAAGTCTAGAGTGAACCACACAGTGATACCCTATCTCAAAAAAACAAAGAAAAATAAAACAAATAACAAAAAGGATAACAGACTTTTATGGGTTCAACTCTTATTTACTGAACATTGACTACATACTAAGCATAAACGATGAAAGGTTGAAGGTAAAAATGAAAGTTACAGTGTTTAATAAACAACAACAATCTTGTCCCCTCATGCATTTCAGGAAAGGAGTCTAAAGAGAACGTGAAATCAGGAATTTCCCACATGTGTCCTATTGGCAGTGGGATGGTCAGGAAGAATGCAAGGAAGGAGTCTCAAAGGGAAGTAGAAAGGACACAGAGTCCCTGGGAAATGTGCAGGAAGAGGGTCTTCTCACATGTAAATGTAAATCAGTGTGGAGTCACATGTCCTCAGTCACTGCACATAGGAGGTGAGGGCTGGGAACATCAAGAGTTCATGGTCATCCTTACCTGCACAGTGATCCAAGCTCAACCTCGCCACAAAGGAGTCAAACATTTAAAAAAAAAAAAGAAAGAAAAAGAAAAAGAAAAGAAAGAGTTTCATGTTTTGTATGTTTAATATGCAATAAGTGTGTGTGAAATCTAAGGGAGTTTGAGGTTTCTGGGTGGAGGATGTCACACTAGTTCAAAGAATGAGTAGAGGTGATAATTTTGTCTTACATCAAAAATGAATATCTGAAAATGTTTTATTTACTAAACTGCTTTATAATAACATCTCTAAAAGAAAGTCTAGGTTCGTAAGAACGACTGATGTCTTTATATTTAGAGTAAGGTGCACTCACTCAGACTGTTTATTTTCTCTGGGCTGCAAAATGAAGTCGACACTCTGCACCATTGCACAGAGGCATACTTCAGAAGTCTATACACAGTAGATGGCTGTACCCAGCCACACAGTCTAATACTGATGAGTTCATAAAGACCTCCTGCTGTTATGAAACTAGGAAAGAGAATATGACAACAGAAGACCGTGGTATAAGCAAGGTACACAGCAGCAGCTTATATCTATAGTTAGAACATTTGGGGCTAACACAGCCAGAGAATCACAGGACAGCAATATTGCCTTTTCCTCTACCTGGAAAAACAGGTACACATCCATTCCAAACGATGTAAGACCATCCTCTGTCTTTTGCCTCTTCCGGTTCATGGTTGTACCACCCTTTTTCTTATCCATGCTGTGTTCATGCTCCATGGAGAAGAACTGGCAGCTGCCCGCTCAGAAGGAAGAGCCTTTCTACACCTGAAGGTAGTGTTTAATCAGACTCATCTCCAGAACAAAACAGGGCTGAAAGACCATTAGAGCACAGAGTTCAATAGTGACCCTCAGGCAACACTCAAAATATTTAGGGAAGAGGGGAAAGTGGTGGTTTGAATGAGAATGGCCCCTACAGGCTCATATATTTGAATATTTGGTTCCCAGTTTGAAGCATGATCCTAATTAGTCTTATTAAATAAAAACCCAGAGTCAGATATTGAGGGTGAAAGTTGAAAGATCAGAGAAGCAGAGCAGCCAGCCACTAGAGACTTCTTACTGCTACAAAATCTCAGACTGAATGAGGTGCCATCCTATCTCTACAAATCCTCAGACTGAATGGAGGCTGAGAGCTTGTCTCCACCAGCCTTATATTCCTGTCTCCACCTCCCTAGTGCTGGGATTAAAGGCAAGAGCCTCCTGGCTCTATTTCTCTTTTAGACTGGTTCAATCTCATATAGCCCAGGGTGACCTTGAACTCCTGATCTTCCTGCTTCCTCCTCCAAGTGCTGGGATTAAAGGTGTGTGCCACTACTGCCTCTATGGTTAACTAGCAGCTAGCTCTGTCCTCTGATCTCCAGGCAAGCTTTATTTGTCAGAACACAAACAAAATATCACACAACACCAGTTGGTGGACTGTTTAGGAAGGATTAAGAGGTGTGGTCTTTTTGGAGGAGGTGTGTCACTGAAAGTGACAAAAGCCCGTGCCAGGCCTAGTCTCTCTGCCATTCTGCTTCATGGTTGTAGATCAGATGTGAGCTATCAGCTACTGCTCCAGCACCATGTCTGTCTGCCTGCTGCTGTGCTCCCCACCATGACGGTCATGGACTCACCCTCTGAAACTGTAAGCCAGCCCCAATTAAATGCTTTCTTTTTTAAGTTGTGAAGTGAACAGAAGAAAAGAGAAAAATAAAGCATAGCAGATCAGGTAGAAGAAGAAACAATGATTAAAGAACAATAATAAGGAACAGATTCATAATAGGTTTCAAAGTAAGATGTGTATTCTTGTGGGATGGGAGATACTGTGCAAAGTTTCACACCGTGACTGCTGTCCACTGGCCAGTACTCAGTGAATGAGTACTTCATGCCAGGCACCATTCTAAGTACACTTTTTTCATAGCTCACAGAATCTTCTGAACAAAGACAGGATTATTCCTCTATCTTAGAAAAGGCTACCTTACCGGGCAGTGGTGGTGGCATATGCCTTTAATCCCAGCACTTGGGAGGCAGAGGTAGGCGGATCTCTGTGAGTTTGAGGCCAGCCTGGTCTCCAAAGCGAGTTCCAGGAAAAGGGGCAAAGCTACACAGAGAAACCCTGTCTCAAAAAAAAAAAAAAAAAAAAGAAAGAAAAGAAAAGAAAGAAAGAAAAGGCTACCAACATTGCTTCATGATACTTTCATGTACTTGGTGCTTTCTATAAAGCAGACATCAGTATTTCTATTATGTAGATGAGAACACTGAGGTAACAGGTCAAGTAACATGCACCTTGTTAGCAGAATTAGCTAGTAACAGAACTGGGACTTAAACCCACGACTGTTTGATTCTCAGATACTTTTTTGAAGACATACGAGTGCTTATTACATGTCAAGCACTGTTCAAAAGTGTGTATTAACATACCTGATCCTCGTAACAACCCACGAGCATGGGTACTATCATTATTTCTGTTTCACAGAAGAAGAAACAGGCACAGAGAGACTGTACCTAGGGTTGTTTGTCAGCTATTGGGGAAATTAGGACTAGGACCCAGCAAGCAGTTTCAGAGCCACACCCTTCGCCTAGCACTACATACCTCTTTTGCTCTGAATGGGTAATGGAGCAATCATCTGAGGCGCTGCAGAGAAGAGTCTCCCAGCTGAACACACACTGGCACCATTACCAGTAATATTTACTGAGCCCTTACCAAACAGGCTTGCTAGACACTGACATGCCATACAGATCTGCTTCAGGAACAAAGGCTTGCTGCTCTAGCTAATGCAGTGTTGCAAGAAAGCTCACCTCCACTATCTGCTCTCAGCCGAAAGGAACCTGCCTGTCCCTCATCTTCCACGGGGGTTGATTCTAAGGGGGAACACCTTGGTTGCGAGATGTGGTGGCACACACCAGTGTAGCAACAACAACAAGAAGGAAGACAAGCAACAAAAACCCGGATCTCTCTCTGCTTCTTTGCCCCGGGCCCACTTACCTAGAGACCCTACCTCTGACGACTCACTACACTATCTCACTTCACTCAACCAGTGCTACGTATCAGGTGCTGTTACCGTCATATGATCATTTTTGTAAATGAAAGTACAAAGGCTTAACTTGGCCAAAGATAGAGTTGGTCATGGTTGGACCCAGAACTGGAACTGAGATTGTCTAATCCTGAGCTTCTGATCTTTCTGCCTCTACTTTCCACATGCTTAGATTATAGGTATATACCACCATACTTGGTTTATATGGTACTGGGCATCCAACCCAGGGCTCTGAGCTACATTGCCAGTGCAACTGTCTAGTTCTAGAGTGTACATGTGTTCTCAACATCTGTGTGATTGTATGCAGAGGAGATGGCTTTAGCGATTGAGATTTACTAGTTCAGCATGCATTTAATACTGAGGAAGAAAAGGGGCATTTGAGAAGACTCCAGTGGTGAGGCAAAGCAGAGCATACCCAAGAACAATGGCAGTAACTGGAATGGCCTGAAATGTAAACAGGACAGCCCAAAATAATTTTCCTCCGGGTCCTCTACAATGCATTTCTTGGGAAGACAGAACTGAAATAGTAGAGAGGAAATGTTCAATTAGATATATACACGTGTATGTTAAATTAGCTTAAACTCAAAGAGAGAAGGTTTCGTCCTCCAAGATGAGATGTTTATCATTTAATACATCTGTCTAGTATCTTTCCTCACATGAGGGAAGCTGAAAACATAAAACGCCAGCAGATGGCCCTGACTTTAATGAGAAGTTACAAGGGCTGAGATCTGTCGAATATCCTCAGAGATATGGAGTAGTGTTAAAAGATGGGACAGAGGGAGAAGGCTGAGGTAGCACAGGATTGTAGCTTCTCCCTGAGTTATAGTCCATGATTACAGACTTTATCCAATGCTGTAAATTTGCAGGTGCTTTTATCCATCTTAATTCTACCTCTCTTTTCAGTACAGCTATATTTAAGTCAAAAACAAATTTCACGAGTCATATGTCAGCTTAAATCATGTGGAATCCATTTTTTAATTACCCTTTTTTTTGTAGATATACGTATTTCCAATGGAGGCAACTGAAAAATATCCAAATATTAAATTTATTTCTGCTCCTAGTATGTCTTGGGTATACCTCTATTTCACTTAAAGTCTAAAGTAAATCTAAAATATACCAGAACACAAGAAGGCTGAGAAATCAAACTCTGAGAAAATGGGATTCAGTTAGCAAGGATTACATGCATCAGCGAACTGTACTAAAGCGAACACTTGCAAATGCCAGAGGTTCTCTGTCTGAAACTGGGGAGTTTGAAAGAAAAATCAATCATGCTGGAGAAGGTAACCTCTCTTCACCCATCTCTAATTAGTCGAGCACAACCAGGTGGGTTTCCTATCACAGCTGGATCAAACTTGTGAAATTGGTTTTGATCCAAGATTCACTGGTCCAGCTTCAGGAGGAAGCTTCACTCTGATGGAATCCTTCACCATCAGCAGTGATCCTGAGTGATGTTTCTGTTGCTTTGCTTCCCACCGTACACTGTGCCTCATGTTGACCACACTGCACTCAGTGTGTCTTATGCTGGCTCATGCAAGTCTCCCTGGAATTACCTTGTAAGCTCTCAGGCAAAGAACAGGCAAAGAACCTTTAAACTGCCTGAGTTTAAGGTTGGCCTGAGCCTTAGAAACATATGTCATCTACCTGTAATCCCAGCACTTAGGAAACTGACGCAAGAAGAGGACTTCTGGGCTACACAGTAAGACCTTGTCTCTCAAAGCAAAAAAGAAAGAGAAAAAAAAGCGGGGGGGACCCTACTATATTATTAAGTGAAAGCAGGCATAAAGAGGCGGTTCTTCAGATCTTTTATTTTTTAATAAATCAAATAATATTGGCCATATTGTTTTTATTAGGGCAAAGCCCCTTCAGTAGAGTCGCTGTTCAAGTCTAATAATGGAGTAGGTAAAGGGTTCTGTATTTTTCTGAATAATCAATACCAAAGCCGCTGATGTAAATTTATTTGAACTCTGGGGAACACAACCTTTGAAGTTCTGGGAAAATTTTAAATATAGTGTGCAAATCAATAAATGGACAAAAACATCACTGTCGATGTATTCATTTTTATTTGGAGAGAAAACATGTCCTTCAGTGTAATGGCTTACTCCCTCTTGAACCTTTTCCTAATTTTTTTTTTTAAACACAAGAAACTCGTGACAGTCTCTGAACATGAAACGTTCTTTTGGGCTATAATTAGAAATGGTGCAGAGGTCCCTCTCTCAACAGGGTGACTCCTTAAGCCCCGAAGAGTCTTCCTCCTCCTACTCCTTTGTACTGCTCATATATATTTTTTCCTTTACTCGTTAATTCACATTCTAGAGCCTGCACTAACCAGAATGGCTTCAGAGTATTTTATGGAGGGATTCTACTGGCCTACTTTGGTGGTATGTCTCATTTTGAATGGAATGCAGCTATGAGATTTAAAAAAATATATTTTTCATTACTGACTATTTTCACAGTCCACTAAGCAAAAATACAAAGCAATTTTTTTTTCTTACCCCCATTTTCCCTTTTTTCCTTCCTTCTCTTTCTTCCCCTGTGGAGTTCAAATTAAAGAAAAGTGAAAATTGAAGCTGTTGTACGCAAGGCGATTGCAACATGCATATTTGATTTTTATGATGGATCTAAATTGCTGAATAAGGCCATGGAACAAAGGGAGACTGCCGCTTCCTGCCCATCACAGGCAGCCACTGAACGCAGAACAAAAGCTTCGGCCATTAGGGGCTCAGCAGGGAGACACATTATATAAATGACTTTGTCTCCTTTGCCCCCTCCCCCCTACTGGGTACACTGGACAAGGGGTAGGGGTGTGTGTGTGTGTGTGTGTGTGTGTGTGTGTGTGTGTGTGTGTGTGTTGGATGATTTAGTAGGACAAGAGATAAGAAATGCTGGGAGCAGCTATGGGAAGAGAAATGAATAGTTGCATTATAATTCAAAGGGGCCATGTTTTACTGACTGGGCCAGGGTGACTGTGGTCAGAGCACCTCCTAATACTACTCCCCAGAGGAATATGGTATGTTTTCAGGGAAATCTTTAGCTTCTCTTTATAATATTTTGTTTCTTCATTGAGAATGATGAAGCAAAAGAAAAAAATGCCTAGGAAAAATTATGAAATTCTAATATTCCAAATTAATTGCCAAATATACTCAAAGAACAAATCTACCCTTGATTCACCATGGCACTGGCTTTCTAGAAAAATGCATCAATGCTGCCTTCCAGGCTGAAGGAAAGAAAAGACATATTGATAAGAATCCACCCTGTAACATAATGTAGAGTCAACCTGTTTTACCCTCTTCCTTCTAACCCCGTGTATGACCTTTTGGCTTCCAACACCGGCAAATACACCTCTGTATGGAATTTGTTTTGTAGAAGAATTTGAGAAAAAGTCACAAAGGTGAATCATTTACTGCTTCTAACGTCCCCCAAAGGAAAGGTTGTGGGGATTTCCAGAGAAGAATCTCTGGAGTTAGGTTGAAGCACAGAACTCAATTCTTTGCTGGAGGACACCTAGGGTTAGGGGCAAGTTGTGACTGAAGTCAGGGTCTCTAGCCACCCACTTCCATCTCCGTTGTGACTACACATTCCTGTGAGGAAAGACCTCATGTTTCCATTTCAAAACCTCTTCCTAAATGCCCTGACTCTTCACTGACTTGCCTAACTAACACAGTGAGGAAGTCTGTTTGTCCCCGAGTAACAGAAGTTCTTTCCCTTGTGTGTTGCAGCAGCAGACCTGACACTGTTGGAGAGAATGGATCCCAGAGATAAACCCAACAAACCTTGAGACATCACCTCATGACTGCGTGGTACAGCCAGCGCAGGGAAATGCCACAAGGAAACTGGTGTTTTTCTCAGACCATCACTACCATCTCAAACCAGCGATTAAGACAAACCTTATCAGAGGCCATAAAGGACAATGGTACATTGTCATTGTCTTAAACAGGTCACCAAGCTACCTTTTTGCCAGCACTTTGGGCTCTCCCTTTGGGTGGTTAACTATTAATTAGAATAGTATGTATCTTTTTGGGGGGGGATAGGAAAAGCTCTTCCTGAAGATTGCTTAATGGACACAGGTGGGTGGAGGGACTTCAGTTTATCAAGAGCTGTAAGCAACTGGGATGAATATGTGGTTAAAGGGCATCCCCAACCCTGGTCACCAGAGGTGAATGACAGTTGATACAGATAAATTAGTAAAGAAGAGACTACTGTATGGCCATTCATGTCACTATTCCTTTATTTAGTTATCAAATATTCATTTAGGGCCTATTATTAATATGATTCTATGTGCTGTAGATTCCATGCGAATAAGACACGGTCCCTAAATAATAAAATATCTTATGTGAAATTGTAGCTTTCCAAGAAGATATTAAGTAGTCAAATAGCTACCTAATTTAACACATGATAAAACTTACCCTCAGAGAAGGAGACGATTTTACTTCCTCAAAAGTAAAACAAAATACCAGCGTGGATAGAGGCTTCTGTAATTCAAATTTTCTTTGGAGCAAAGTCAGTGGTCTATGTAAATATGGTAACCCCACCCCACATGCTGTCTAAATACGGTAACCCCTAGCCTCATGTGCTGTTTACATTTACATTTATGAAACTAGGGCCTGGGGAGATGGCTGGAGGTTAAGAACACTGGCTGCTCCTGAAGGGGAATGCAGTTCTGTTCCCAGGACCCACAGCATGTGGCTCACGGTCACCCTCTTCTGGCCTGCACAGACACCTGCACCCAGGTGGTTACACACACACACACACACACACACACACACACACACACAC
>CABHPR010144562.1:0-16945 GCA_902168415.1 Peromyscus melanophrys | reverse complement strand
ACACACACACACACACACACACACACACACACACACACACTCAAGGCATGTGCCATATACATAAAGCAAACTTAAAATAATAAGCTCATGGAAATTAAATAAAAATGAAAATTCAGTTCTTCAGCTATACTAGCTATACTTCAGATGTACTTGAGTGTAGTCACTGTACTGGTCCCTGGCAGCAGGAGGCTAATACAAGTACCAAAGTTAGACACACAGCACCTTGGGCACACTAGCCACATTTAGAGTACTTGGTTTCAAGAGAGCAGTCACCATCACAGGAGACGGTGCGGAGAACTTCCTACCGCTATGGAAGCACTGCTGTGCGGCACTGTGAGTCTGTGTAGACCTTCCCTCTGGACCCCATTTCTGCTCTTCTCTCTTGCTATGTCACGCAATCCTTGCCGCCTCCACTGTGAACGTGACACGTGGCTTGGCTCCTACTTTGTCCAGCCCCAACTTACACCACGCCTCCCCCTCCGGTAACTGTCTGCACCTTAGCCACGCCAACCATTCTCTTCCCCTCTGTCCTCAGGGCCTTGCACACACTAGGCACACACTCTAGCAGTGAGCTCGACCTCCAGCCCCCAGGGCTCTCCTGTCCAGGACACTGCACTACTGTCCCCTTCCTGGGGAAGCCGCCTCCCTCCCTGCTGTACCTGAACTTCAAGCACCAATGCTTGACTAGGAGACTTCACGAGGAGAGCCTGCTCTGGTTAGGTCAAACCCTCCCCTACAAACTCACACTCCTTTCTCACATACCATTTATCACAGTGGCAGATTCACAGTGAGTTGTGCCGTTTTGTGATGCAAGTCAACCCCTTCAAATCCATCTAGAGCTCCTTGAGGGCAGGGACCGCGTCTGTTTTTGATAACTGTTATGGTCTCCAAATGGGGCAGAATGAGGGGGATAAACTCGGAGTTTAACCAACGTGTTCGACCATACTAAGAATGAATGTGAGCAGAGAGCAAGTAAGTAATGGTGAGCTGCGATGTGTTGCTGCTCCATGCTCATCAAGCACCTAGATTTCAAAGTGAGTGCAGAGAAACGCCATGATTACGGAAGCCTGACATACTTGTTTCAGGTCCTTAAAAATAAATAAAATATCTCCCCAACCCAAAATACCTATTTGAACACAGCAGAATTACGGGTATTATTTGCAATCTTTTTCTTTGTCTGAGTTTTCTAATATTTCTCCATAGTTATGTAATAAGAATATTAATTTTTTACTTCAGAACCAAGAAAAACAACAACAACAACAACAACAACAACAAAAACCCTATTCTGATGGAGCCAAATGACAAAATATCCATGAGTAACAGTGGTTAAGAATTTTTTTTTCCCACTTCGGCAAGGCCAGAGTTGAATTTTGGGTTCTGCCTTTGGCTAACTCTATGGCCTCAGCGTGCTGCCTGCCTCACTATTAGGAACCACACATGCTAACTGGAGATGATAACGTTGCACAGTATATAAGGTGGGGGGGACGAAATGTGATACAGGGTATAAACTACTCAGTAAACGATAGCTGCACAGGATAAAATAGCCACACAGGGAGTCATCCGGCTAGCTGAGCACAAGCTTCAAGTTAATACGTTTCTTATATGTAACTTTGAAAATATGGTTTTAGTTTAAGAATTCTAACTGTGCTTCACTTTTGTTTTCTTTTCTTATTTTACTTTACTCTGTGTGTGTGTGTGTGTGTGTGTGTGTGTGTGTGTGTGTGAGAGAGAGAGAGAGAGAGAGAGAGAGAGAGAGAGATGGATGTATCCTAGGCTGGCATCAACTCCCTATGTAACCAAGGATGATCTTGAACTTCTGATTCTCCTGTGTCTCCTTCCTGAATGCTGAGATTACAGGCATTTGCAGTACCAGGTATCACACATGCTGGCCAAGCACACCACCAACTGAGCCACATCCCCAGCCTCTCACTGTGCCTTCTGATGCTGGATTTGCTCCCAAGATTACATCTCTTTTCTTTTAAACATGATTAGTCTATGTACCCTAGTAACTGAGATTGGTTCTGAAGATTAAACTCACTTAAATATTTTCTGTATTTGTTCAGTACATTAGGCACTGTATTACGGATAACGTAGTTAGCAAAACCTATACTAATACAACTCTTTCAGCCTTAATAACATGATTGATTCTTGAGTATGCATACAGTTACCATGTGCCACATATTGTACTGGTATTATATTTCTTAATAAATGATTTTTAGTGTTTACAGATATATGAAAATAATTACATAAAGATATATTAGCACTGATTATACTACTTAAAATGTAAGTGTCTAACAATGGTATATTAGTTACATAAATTTTAATATATCCATATAATGGAATACTATACAGCTATCACAAACATAGTTGCAGAGGTATATTTAATGGTATAGGAAAATGTTCACAATATTTTGGTAAATTCAAAAGACAAACTTTCACGTTTAGTAAAAATCTATCTATCTCTCTAGATCTCTATTTCCTATGTATCTGTCTTTTTATATCTCTATATAAATTGCGGAGTGTGTCTCTATAAGGAAAAAGACTGACAGGACATCAAAATAATGCGTTTTTCTATAACTGGTGAGTGACTCTGAGCTACTCTTCATAATAAACTCAGGAGGGACGTTTTATTTTTAGTACTGGGGATCAAATCCAGGGCCTCATGCATGCTAGCCAGGTGCTATAACACCAAGCTACACCCCAGTTGTCATTTTTAAATGCAGGCCTGATTTAGCGAACCTTACAAGGGTCAGAGTGTGGCAACACAATGCACAGCCAGCACCCCTCTGCAGCGGCTCTGACTGGGAATGTCACCCTTGTGAGTCTTCGGCCTGCTGATACCCTATACTGTTTATAGTTTCTCTCCTTCACTATTGTCTTCCTTCTGTTGTTGTATCTTTTGATATTAGTTTTTCCTTTTTCCTACCTTCAGATGGATACTCGGGTAACTTAGCTCTCACCTTTTCTTCTTTTCTAACATACACATTTACAACCAAGGCTTTTTTTTTCTGCATGTGTAAGCAGAACCTCCCATGTTTTGATACCTGGGTATCTTATTTTCTATTGTTCTGTTATTTTTCCTCAAAATATGGACTATTTTAAAGTTTACTTTTAATCTGTAGTGCTAAGGGAAACTACTCTGCATGGGTTTGTTTCTTTGAAATATACTGGCACTCTCTTCATAGATAGGAGAGAGTGGTTATGGACTTAATATCTGCCCTCTCCCAGTGCCCCTCTACATGTTGAGTTTTAATCTACAGTGCGATTACATTAGATGAGGCTTTGGCAGTAAAGTCATGAGGATGGTGCCTTCACACTGGAACTAGTGCTTTGATAAAGAGAACCCAGGAGCTCTCTCAGGCCCTCTGCCACATGGGAGCCTGGAAGAGAGCCTTCACCAATCATACAGTGAGAAACCAATTCCTGTTCTTTATAAACCATCCAGCCTGTGATACTGTTACCATAGCCTGACTGCCTCAGTTTTTAAAAGCTTTCTTTGTGTACTTAAAATGCCAATATTTAAGCCGGGCGGTGGTGGCGCACGCCTTTAATCTCAGCACTCGGGAGGCAGAGGCAGGCGGATCTCTGTGAGTTTGAGGCCAGCCTGGTCTCCAAAGCAAGTTCCAGGAAAAGCGCAAAGCTACACGGAGAAACCCTGTCTCAAAAAAACAAAAAAAAAAAAGCCAATATTTAATAACATGTAGCTGTTAGATAGATTCTGAAGTTTTTACTAAACTCACTAAAATAAGTTAGATTTCAGCCATTGAGATGGCTCAGTAGGTGAAGGTTCTTAGTGGCAAGCCTGACGACCTGATTTGATTCCCCAGAGCCACATCGTGGAAGGAGAGAACTGACTCTTGCAAGCTGTCCTCTGACCTCCCCATGCAGGACAGTATAGTCTATGTCCTGAGCTCCAGGCTAGCCTGGGCAATAGTGTGAGACTTTTCTTTAAAAACAACAACTAAATAAATAAATGGTAATAATAATAAATGAACTGTTTCCAAGGCAGACGATTCTGAGAAAACAGTGTAATAGGAAACACTAGGAATCCAGCTCACCATCTGGACAGCAACTGTCCTGGCAGACCCTGCCTAAGGTAAGTGTTTTGAATTTGAAGGCTTCCACTTTCAGTGAAAGAGCTAGACAGCGATTGATTTCAGTCTGCTTTTGGTCAAATGTTAGCTACTCATTCTCTAGTCCTCTAACACAACCAGCCTTATGTTTAATAGTTACACACAGGTTCTGGGAAGAACCTAAACACCAATATGGGAGGCAAGATGGGAAGAAAAGACCCTGCCCAATACATCAGGGACCAGGCAGGGTATCTCTGCTCTAATCACCAACTGTAGCTCCTAAGAGTAAAGGGAAAGACGCAGAGCCAGGCAGCCATCGCTGGAACTCTTCATAGTAACAGAAGCAACTTCTAAGAAATGTAAATAGCCAACTAAAAGCCAACCATAGTAGTACATGCCGGTAATTCCCACACTTGAGTGGGTGGGGCAGAATTATCACAAGTTCTAGGCTAGCCTGGGCTATACAGTAAATTACAAGACAGCCTGAGTCAAACAAAAGGCCAGGGATGTATCTCAGTGGCAGAATGCTTGCACAGCATGTGGAAGGACCTTGGTTTACATTTCAGACTCTAACAAACAAACAAAGTCAACACTCTTTTTCCTTGCAAATTTGTCTCTTTGTTCCTTTCTTGAAATCGGATGTTTAAGAACTAGGATGTTGTTTTAGTTTCTGTTGCTGCGATTAAACACCATGGCCAAGACAACTTAGGGAAGAAAGAGTTCACTTTGGCTTATGGTTCCTGAGGGAGAAGAGTCCATCATGGCGGTCCGGCACAGCAGGCAGCGAACTGCAGACATGAGTGCAGGAAGGAGAAGATGATGCTCCAGTCTTCAAACACAAACACAAAGCAGAGACAACAAGTGAACTGGAAGTGGTGTGAGGCTTTTAATCTCAAAATCCGTCCCCCAGTAATGTCCTCTAGCAAGGCTGTATCACCTAGACCTTCCCAAATGGCAGCTCCAATTGGGAACCAAGTATTTAAATGCCTGAGAATGTAGGGGACGCTTCTCATTCAAACGACTGCAGAGGTTCAACAGTCATTGCTTTTATGTCACATTCTAAGTCAGCTCAGGACCAGAGAAGACCTAAACTCTTGATCTGAAACTTCCAGCTAGCCTCTAGAAAAAACATAGCCTACAACATTTTTTAAACAAAAACTAAGAAGTGATTTCCAGAGTCAAATTCAGTTTTGTGAAAGTACTGACATAAATAAATCACAAGACATTCAAAAAAGAAGAAAAAAAAAGGAAAGAAAGGTCCATTCAAAGATTAAGTTAACAGAGCCTAAAAGTCCCCAGAGAAGATGTGGAGAAAGTCAGAATATTGTTATGAACAAAATAAGGAGTTGCCAGACAAAGGAAGCAAAAGGTATTTGTGACCTGAAAAGTAGAAGAACTGAAATGAAAAATTCCCCCCAAAATAGTCAGAAATAGATTTGAGCAGGCAGTACAATGAGTGAATTTCAACACAAGTGGAGTTATCTAGTCTGAAAAACAGAAAGAAAAAATATATAAAAATGAAAATAAGCTAAAGGATTTAGGGAGATAAAAGTATATATTCTGTGATCCTCAAGAAAAAAGACTACTCCAAGGAAGGAGCAGAGATATTATTTAAAGGTAATGGCTGAATCCCCAAATGTCATGAAAAACACAAATATGAAAATCTACCAAAATCACTGCAAGGATTCTGAAATCACAGAACCCTCCGGAACACTACAAGGACAATGTCAAAAGACACGGCTCTGCAAAGGAGCAAGAGACGCTACCTAGAGAGTACCAGCAAGAGGGTTTTTCAAAAGACTGTCATCAGATTATCAAAAACCTTGCTAGCCAGAAATGGTGGACTGAAAGAGAAAGAAGCTATTAATGCAGAATCTTTTATTCAGCAAAAATTGTCTTTGAAAAGTCGGGGACATGATGCAGTTGGAGAATAGCTGTCTGCTTGCATGCCTGTGACCTCAGCACTTCAGAGACACAGGCAGAAAGACCAGAAATTCACCAACTCAAGGTCATCCTCGGCTGCATTGGACCTGTCTCAAGGATAGAAAGAAAGGGAGGAATTAAGGTATTTTTTGATAAAGGAAAGCTGAGGGAATCTGTTGTCCCTAGACTTGCCTTTAAATAGATGTTAAATAACAAGCCAGCGATGTGGTACATAGTTGTAATCCCAGCACTTAGGAAATGGAGCTGGGAGGATCAAGAATTCAAGGTCATTTATAGCTACACGGTGAGCTCAAGGCCAGCCCAGGCCATGCTGAGACTCTACTTTTATTGTATTCTTTTTTTTTTATTTTTATTGTTGTTGTGTGCACACACATGTTAATTCCCATAGCATGTGTGTGAAAGGCAAAGGACAACTTTTGAAAGTTCTCTGCTTCCACTATGGGCTCTAGTGATGGCACCTGGGTCATCATCAGGCCTGCACAGCTGAGCCGTCTGGCCAGCCTTCTACTTTTACTTTGCTATATGACCCAAGAAAAAAAAAAATCCCAACTATTTCCCTATGTTTCTGAGCTTCTGGTGGGTGCTAAAACAATTTTGCACCATTTTAAAATTGTTTTTAAGATTAGCATACAAAACAATGGGTTTCCTTTTCATTCCCCTCCATCATTTTATGTGGTGTTCATCGGTTCCCCCAAGGCTCTTCCTGACCCTGCTGGTCCCCTCTCCAGGCTCCTCTCCTTACCATGGAAATCCCATTTCTCCTTTCTTTTCTCACCTATTCCATTATACTCTTTACCCCCCCTCCCTTAAGATCTCTTCCTCCTCTCTCGTGAACTCCTTTTTCAGTTTCGTGACTACTTTTAAATCTAAGTTCTGCATATAAGAGAAACATTCACAATTTGTCTTTCTGAGTCTGGCCTATTTTTCTTGAACTGGAAGTCATGTTAAGCACCATCACAGAAGTATACAAGCACTGTTTTTTATTCTACTTTAAGTCAAGTTGGTAGAAATTTAAATTACAATGTTAAAATTGAAGTTAGTAAATGTATTTTCTGTAACTACAAAGAATGGCTGCAGAATACACACAGAAAAAAATGAAAAGAAATTAAAACACTGTTTTATAAAAATTAACTCAATAGAAAATGACAGTAATGTAGAAACTGACAAAAACACCAGGTCATATAGTGAAAGATGGCAGACTGAATAAAGACATTTCTTATCAGTAATTACTTTAAGTGTAAATAGAATAAAATTTCAATCAAAAGATAGAGATTAGCAGAATGGCTTAAAAACATGATCCAATTATATGCCGTCAAGGTTCACTTTGGATTAATGCCACAAATAGGTTTTCAACTGATGAAATGACAGAAAAATATTTCATAGAAATAGCAACTGAAAGAAAGCATGAGTGATTATATCTATATCCAACAAAAAATTGGGACAAAGATTGTTCTTTTGATAAAGGAATCAACCCATCAAGAGGATATACCAATTTTAAACACAGACTCACCCAACACTGGATCACCTAATTACATGCATGGCAAATAAATAGATGTGAAGAGAAAGACTGCAAAGCAGTAACAGTAGGGATTTCAATACTATTGTTTTAACAACGAACAAATGATGTAGACAGAAAATCCACAGGGGAACAGACGACTTGATATTTTGGACCAAATCAACCTAACAGACAAACACACATCCTATACACCAGGAGTAAGAGTTAGTTGCTAGATAGGGAATTCAAGATCAGAGACAACTGTCAACTCCATCATTATGCTCCCCACCCCACCCCACCCCGCCTCATTTTACACACAATGAGAAATTAAAGGAACGTGGCTCTCTGAGAAGCTAGCTTGGATCTTTAAAATCATTGTTAGTTCCAAAAGGTCTGAGCACATGCAGTTCCCTCAGCCTCCCACTCTATGACCAGTGTATGACCTTTGGGACCAGTGTATGACCTTTGGTAGTGGTATTTCTCCAGTCAGGACAAATTCAAGAGAAAATGGCCACTGCATATGTCCTGGAGCTTCAAGTCAACACTGTGTGTGTACTCAAGACATGGTTATGCAATTCATTACATAACTTATTTGTCATAAAAAGTGGAACAAGTCACATGATTCCTTGCTAAACATTCCCCTCTCACTAATATTAAGAAGCAGCACTCCAACTGCCCATGTGGAGTCTTCACTCACTAGGTCCCTTGAACTGCTCACCAGTACTTAAGCTTTCTTTCAAGTACTTCATCTTTTAAATAAATCTTTGGTTGTTGGTCTACTGTATATGTGTCTAAATTTTTTTATTGGCAGTGTCAAAACTTGGACCAAAGGGACCTGGTCTCCTGGCTGACCTCCCTTATAACAGCAAGAGAATATCCATTTTTCTCAAACACACATTGAAAATGCTCTGTGACAGAGCATATGTTAGGCCACAAAAAAGTCATAATAAATCAAGATTAAAATCAGACCAAATAGCTTTTTTGATTAGTAACAGAAGAATTTTACAAAGTTCAATAATACATGGTGTCTTAGTTCCTTCTCCTGTGACTGTGATAAATACCCTAACGAAAGCAATGTTAGGGCAAAAGGTCTTATTTCAGCTCACAGTCCGAGTTCGAGTTCATCATGGTGGGGATGTCAAGGCAGCAGGAGTTTTAAGCAGATGGTTGAATCACACACACAGTCAGAGAGAGAGAGAGAGAGAGAGAGAGAGAGAGAGAGAGAGAGAGAGACCGACCCTGAAGTAAATGCACAAGTGATTTCTATAATCAAAGATCTCCTGTCAAGGAAATGGTCCCACAAGCAATTAAGACAGGTCTTTCCATGTTAAGTAAGATAATTAAGAAATTCCATGACAAAAATGTCAAGAAATTGGTCTCCGCTGGGCGGTGGTGGCGCATGCCTTTAATCCCAGCACTTGGGAGGCAGAGGCAGGTGGATCTCTGTGAGTTCGAGGCCAGCCTGGGCTACCAAGTGAGCTCCAGGAAAGGCGCAAAGCTACACAGAGAAACCCTGTCTCGAAAAACCAAAAAAAAAAAAAAAATGAAATTGGTCTCCAGATTTTGTCACATTGACAATTAACAATCACACATGGAAATCAAATAATACACCCTTGAACAATCAACATATTAAAGAGGAAATTAAAAGGGAAACTGAAAAATATCTGTGGATACATGAAAATGGAAACACAGCATACCAATTAATAGATTCCTAGAAACAAACATGTTAATAAAACCGAGTCAAGAAGAGAGAGAATGCACCAATAATGAGTAAGGAGATAACATCAATAGAACTTGTGTCAAATGAAAGTCTAGGGCAGCATGGCTTCACAGTGGACTTCTACGGAACATTTAAAGAAAGAATCCCGATTGTATTATTAACTTTTCTATTGCTGTAATGAGACACTATGACCAAGGCAATTTAAAGTAGAAAGAGTTTATTTGGGCTTATGACTCCAGAGGGCTAAGAGTTCATCATGGATGGGAAGTAGCAGGCATGGTAGCTGGAGTAGCAAGCTGAGACTCCTATCTTGACCTAAAAGCACAAAGTAGAGAGGGAGTGAACTAGAATGGCTCTAAACTCTCTAATGGTCCGTGAACTCTCAAAGCCTGCCCCTGGTGACATACTTACTCCACACCTACACATCCAAACAGTGCCAGCAACTGAGGACCATGTATCCAAATGCCTGAGACTATGGAGGACATTTATCATTCAAATCACCACACCAATCTTTCTCAAACTCTTCTTGAAAACTAAAGAGGAGGGGTAAAGCTCTTATTCATTTTATAAAGCCAGAATTACCTCTATACGAAAGGACAATGTCACTACAATAAAAGAAAATTACAAGCAAACATACATGCAAAATTTTTCTGCAACAAAATACTAGCAAACTGAATCCAATAGCACACTAAAAGGATCATTCATCATGATCAAGAGAGATTTATTTATGGAATGTAAGAATTATTCAACAAAAATCAATCAATATGATATACCATATTAACAGATGTAAGGAACAAAACCCAGTATGATCCTCTCAACCAAAACAGAAAAAGCATCAACAAAAGTCATCCTTTGATGATAAAAACATTCAACAACACTAAGAATAAAAATAATTACCTCCCGACACAGAAAAACACCATAAATAAAAGACCCATAGTTAACATCATACTCAATGCTTGTATTAGTCAGTGTTCTCTAGAGGCACAGAACTGACAGAATGATAATATATATATATTAAAGAGGGGGCTTATTTAGAGTAGCTTACAGGCTGTGGTCCACTAGTCCAATGATGGTTGATTCCCAGCCAGAAAGGCCAAGAATCTGGTAGTTATTCAGTCCATGAAGCTCGATGTTTTAGCTGCTCTTCAGTCTGCATTGGAATTCAAAAGAATAGGTTCTAATATCAGTGAAGGAATGCTGCTGATGCAGGAGAAGTGGACTTGCCAGCTAGAGTGAGGGTAAGCAGGCAAAATGTCCTTTTGTGTAGGCTGCCATCAGAAGCTACGGCTCAGATTTAGAGAGGGCCTTCCCATCTCGAATGATCCAATCAAGAAAATCCTTCACAGGTGTGCTCAGCTGCTTGGGTTCTAGTTGATTCCAGATGTAGTCAAGTGAAAACCAAGATTGGTCATAACAATGCTGAAAAGTTGAAAGGGGTTTCCTTCCACTAAGACCAGGAATAAGACAAGGGTGCCCACTCTCGCCCCTTTCAGTCAACAGAGCCCCAGAAGTTCAAAAAGAAATTACACAGGAAAGAGGAAAACAGAAGTTATCCGAACGGAAGGGGTAAAGTGAATTTGTTCAAGGATGACTGGTTGTACACATATAAAACCCTGAAGTCTCTAGCTGAAAATTACTAGAACTGACAAATTAATTCAGTAAAAAATAAGATAAAAACCAATGCATAAAACCAGTAGTAGCTCTTTATAATAACAATGTGAAATATCAGAAAAAGAAATTAAGAAATTGCTACCATTTACAACACCACCAACAAAAATTATGAATAAACTTTACCAAGGAGAAGAAACATCTTTACACCCAAAACAACAATGAAAGGAATGAGAAATGGCCTAAGTAAATGGAAATATGGCCTGTGTCATTGGCTTTGAAGAAGTAATTCTGATAATATGCTCATGTTGTCTGAAGTTATTTATAGATTCAACGTTATCTTCATCAAAATTCCAATGCTACATTTCACAGAAAAATAAGAGATTCCTAAAATTCACATGAAACCTCAAAAGGCCTCAACAGCCAAACCAGTCTTGAGTAAAAGAACAAAGCCACAGAACAGCACTGTCCTGTCATACAAATAGACATCCCGACTAATGGAACAGGAGAAAAAGCCCAGAACTATACACACAATGAAAAAACAACCACTTCATCAATGGATGGCCTGGGAAAACAGATATCTACATGTACAAGAGTTAAAATGGACCATTTTCTCATCTATACATAAAAATTAGTTCAAAAGGCACCGGTTATTATTTGCTTTTACTTTTTTTGTGGTGCTGGGGCAAACCCAATGCCTCATGTGTATCATACAACCATTAAACCTAATAAAATTATAATATAATTACATGATTTCCCATATCCCTTTCTTCTCTCCAAACCCTCTCATGTACCCCCTCTTATTCTCTTTCAAATTTCTAATCTTTTTCTTAGTTGCATGCATGCATGTACACACACATGCATGTGTATGTATTCCAAATATATAAATACAACATGCTCAGTTCATATGTTACATATATATGATATCATTATATTAGAATCTCAAAAAGATTTAAAAAAATACAAAACCTTAAACTATAAAATGATTGATGGGGAAAATACTTCTCAACGCTGGTCAAAACAAAGCTTTCTTGGGCTCAGTCCCAGTCACAGACCAACAGTTAGGTTTCAGTTGGCAGCTGATAATTTTTGGGGATTGACGCTGTGGCTGAGGGCCACGTCTGGGTCTGTGTCCTACCGCAGACATCTGTGTTCATGTCTGTGGCCCATGTTACTACCAAGGGTGATGGAAGAGCTAGCCCTGGTGTCCTGGGCACCAGAGAGCTAGTCCTGTCCCTAGTTGGCCACTTCAGCCAGAGAACCCCCAACCCCCAGAGAAATGGCCCCAGTGGCGTGGGCACAGGAGAGCTGGTCCCAACCCTCAAAAGCCCTCATATAACTGCCCCCCCTCACTGGCCACCATAACAGGAGAGCGGGCCCTGCACATGGGAGAGCTGGTCTGACTCCTCACCATGTGTGTGGGAGAGCTGACCATGCCCCGCTCCTGAGGGGTTTGGTCTGGGTGGAGGCCAGGACTAACCAACTCAGCTACCACTCAGGCCTACATCCAGGGCTTTGAGTTGGCCCACCCCAACATCTACCCTCCATCTATGGCCTACTGGAGCGTGTGAAGGGACCGATCCTGTGGAACCATAGCTTCAGATCTCCATGACTCAGGGCAACAGCAGGATATCTGAGAGGAGATTTGGTGAGGGTCCAGTATTGATGGTGTAGCAGAAGTCAGAGGTCTCAAACCAGACCAACAACTCATTGCAATGAACATTTGCAAGGAAAGCTGTTTGGTCAAAAAAGTCTACTGTGTGACACACGGCAGCTCCCAAGGCCACTACAACAAATGTGTATGTGATAGAGAGGTGGGAGAGAAAGAGGAACAAAGTGTTTGTTTGTTTTTTTCCCTTTTTTTCTTTATTTTTTTATTATTTTGGGTAGAGAGGCTACTGGGGTGGAGGGTGGACATGGAGGAACTGCGAGATGAGTGGGATTGGAGGAACTTGGAGATGAGTGGGATTGGAGTACATCATGTGAAGTTCCCAAAGAATCAATAAAAATTTATGTTAATTTAAAAAAGCATCATGTTATAGCCCATAAGTATATAGTTATAACTCCATTAAATTCTTTTCTTAAAATCTTCAAGAAACTAAATTTCCTTAACTTCAAAACTTACTACAAAGATGGGCATGGTGTCTCATGCTTGTAATCAACATTCAGGAGGCTGAAGCAGGAGGAGTGTTGAGTTCAGTATCAGCCTGGACTGAAGTCAGTCTATAATACACTATGAGACACTGTCTCAAACAAAGACCAAAACCAGAAAAACTCTGCTACACTGTTATAGTAATGTATATTATAACATAGTAATTATAACTATGTTATAAGCATAAAAACTAGGAGACAAATGGAACAGGATAGAGAACCCAAAATAAACTCTAAGAAATGGCCAAATGTTTTACTTTCAAGGGTGCCAAAACTATTTAATGGGGGTGAGAGAGAAGACAACTCTCTTCAAAAAAGCATGTGGAAAAAAACTAGACATCCACATGCAAAAGAGAAAGATTGGACATTTAACATCAGACATCAAAATTGGGTTAAAATGGGTTAGTGACCCGAATGTAAAGGCTGAAACCATAAAACTCTTATAAGAAAACACGGGGGGGGGGGGGGGGAAGCTTTAATGTGTTGGATTAGACAAGCACTTCCTGAATACAACACACAAGTCACAGACAGCAAAAGGAAAAAAGCCAAACTCCCTCATGAAATTAAAATTTTCATGAAAATTAGAAGCTCTTTTTGGCATCTGAGAACATTATCAGTAAAAGTAAAAAAGGAACTAACAAAGTGGGAAAATACTTGCAAACTAGAGATCTAATAAGAGTTTGAAATCCAGACATATCAAGGTGTCCCACATGAAGACCAACCAATTCCAATACAACCAACCCATGGCTAACAATCCCACCGTCTGAATCATCCATATGAGCCTGTTTCTATTGGGTGTAGCTGGAAGTTTTCCTGTGTCCTGGCTGGCCAGCGGTTGGGACAAATCTCTCCCACTTGCATCCCCCAAGTAAACACACACAGGCTTATATTAATTATAACTGCATGGCCATGGCTCAAGCCTTTTGCTAGCTAGCTCTTATATCTTAAATTAGCCGTAACTATTAATCTATGTATCACCACATGTTCTGTGGCTTTACCTGCATCCCATTACATGTTGCTCCTTGGCATGTTGTCATGTCCCTCCTTCCCCTCCCACTCCCACCCCTGCCTTCTTCCTGTCTCTCTCTTTGAATTTCCCGCCTGCTTCTAAGCTGCCTTGCCATAGGCCAAACGACTTCATTTATCAACCAATCAGAGCAATACATATTCTCAGCATCCAAAAAGACATTCCCCCATCAATTGGGCATTGGTTCTCTTGGTTCTATCTAACATATGATCTTTCTCGTGTCCATTTTTAGCTTTAATTGAGTACCAGTATTTATTTAGAGAATTCTAATGAGGCAATTGATGGGTTAGGACAATTTTACCTTCCCATAAGACCTATTCAAGTTTGTCTCTTATTGCAGGATTTTCAATCACACTGTGAACCCCAAGACTGTGTTAATTGAATAAAATCAACCTTGGGTCAGAAGGCAGAGCCAGAACTTGTTGACAGAAAGTAGTTATAGGGAGTCAAAGAGAGTCCAGAAGATGGATAGAGAGATGTACAGGTAGTAGTAGGGAGGGACGTTGAGTATGGAGGTCTTTTTGGTTTCATGCTGTGAAAGGATGCTCTCTTTTTGAGATACCAGGGAGGAGGAAGGTCAACTAGTTGCTCCTTAACCTCCCCGAGTTAGCAGGTTTTCACCCAGGCCTCAGACTCCAGAGACTTTATTGGTAAAATCATAAGATATAAATTTAGATAAAAACAATAATCTCTGGACTGGCCAAAGACCTAAACACCTCACTAATAGATAAAGTACACCAGGATTTCTAATTAATTGAAGCTAATTATCAGTCCTTGGCTGGTTTCTTTCAGGTTTACCCTTCCTTGTAGACATAATCAAATGTCATATCCTTCGTAGTGGCCTTTGCATGCCAATATTCCTTCTATGTTCCATGATTTTTGTAAATTTTTGAAATTTCAAAGCCTCTGAGCAGTCTTTAAATGGAGATCCCTGGAGATACAGGAATTGATAGACACTTCTACAAGTAGATGCACCTCTAAATGCCAGACTCATCTCTCTCAGATGTCTCACAAGTTGGCCTCATAATTTTCTAGTATTTCGTTATTATGACTAAGCCTTGGATTCTTCTATTTTATACACTTTACCCAATTGTTTTCAGTAGGAGGGATAATCCAAATTACTTAATATAGAAGTCAAACTCTGCAAGTTACTTTAAAAAGATTATAAAATTCTGTGTGTGTCTGCTTGTACATGTGGGCATGTGTTTGTGGATCAGTAGGTTCATACTATGGGTGCAGGTGTAAATGTATGTGTGAGTGTATGCATGCAGCAGGCAGGGGACAACCTCGTGTGTCATCCTTAGAAGTGCCATCCACTTCCTTTGAGACGGTCTCTTGATGGTCTGGACCTCACCAATTAGGCTAGACTGGCAAGCCAGTGCACCCCTGGGATCCGCCTGTCTCTGCCTCTCTAGTACTAGGAATGCAGACACACCACTACGTCTGGCAATTTTATTTGAGTTCTGATTGAAGTGTGAGCCTTGTGCTTGTGAAGCAAGTACTTTACCATTTGAGCCATCCCTCAAGCCATGGCTATTACTTGAAAATATATCTAACTGTCCAAGTAAAATTTCACAAAAAAGTCAGGAGACCATTTATATCAAAATCATCTAGGATAATGGTTTAAAATGCAAATTTCTAGCTGGGCATGATGATACCTGCTTATAGTACCAGTACTCATGAGGTGAAGGCAGGGCTATCAAGAGTTAAGTCCAGGCTAGTCTGTATGAACTGTATGAGATCCTGTCTCATATGGCAATAACAAGTACTAAATAAAATGGAAATTCTTGAATCCTGTCTCCAATGTGGCTGACTCAGGATTGCATTTTACACCAAAGTCCCAGTTCCCTGATAAAGGGGGAGTTGCTTTGGCAGGTAGGAACATTTTCATAGTTTCTCATTGTCTTGTGTACAGCAAAGGTACTTTTATTTATAATGATGCTTGACTAGTCATAAAGAAGCTACCACTTTATAGGTAAATTAATGGAAATATCTGCCCTTTAAAGAAAAAATCCTAGTATAATCTGCATCTTTAAAGTATAATTAAGTCCAGGAAAGACAAAGTAGAACAGGATTCTGCATTTGCACAACAGTCTTCTTTAAGTGGCTGGACAGACATACACATCTTTACACCAAAATCATTATATTCTAGACTTTTACTTAAACATAAACCATTAGCCTGAAACAAGAGACTTGTATCTATAAATGTAAGAAATCCGATGGAAAGAGAAAAATGAAGAAAATTTCATCTCATTACTAAGATAACAGGTCTTAATGGGAAACTTCAACAACAGAAACCATTGTATCATTTCTCTACTAATTTGGGAGTTTTATTTCGTGATTTGTCAGATCAAAGAATTTCTAGATCAAGATAAATGATAAGGATGAACAGAATATATTTAAACTTAATCATGGCTCTTAGCTACATTTCCTATTAAAATTAAAATTTCCCATTGAAATGACAATTTCAAGTTTAGGAAAAATGTGAATGAACGTATTCTCTTACAAAACTTGCTTCTACTGCTCCTTGGCAGCTGAAGGTTTGTGCTCAGTTCTTACTTAGTTTTACTTTAGCCAAGACATATATAGTAGCTTTTATTAACTTCAACTGAGGCATTAATTATTTTAACTCCTTCATTTGATTAAGTATGTTAGTGTGCATATAAAATCATCCTAACAGTCAAATCCCAGGACCTTGTACATGCAAGGCAAGTATTCTGTCTCTAGGCTAAACCAGCAGTGCATTAAAATATTACTAATTTCCTTGAATGTGATTTCCAAAACACAACACCATATTTTCTATAGTCATGCTGAAAAGCATGCACACACACATACCTACATGCATGTGCATGCACGTGCACACACACATACACCTTTATACACCTACATCCCTACACACACACACACACACACACACACACACACAC
>CABHPR010144561.1:0-77361 GCA_902168415.1 Peromyscus melanophrys | reverse complement strand
CAGGGCACTTGCTCAGCTATGTTCATATCAGCATTATTTGTAATAGCCAGAACCTGGAAACAACCTAGATGCCCTTCAACCGAAGAATGGATAAATAAACTGTGGTACATATATACAATGGAATACTACTCAGCAGAGAAAAACAATGACATCATGAGGTTTGCAGGCAAATGGAGGGATCTAGAAAAAATCCTCCTGAGCGAGGTAACCCAGACTCAGAAAGACAAACATGGTATGTACCCACTCATAGGAGAATACTAGTTGTGGAACAAGGATGACTGGACGGCCACTCACAACACCAGGGAGGCTACCTGGAAAACAGGACCCCAAGAAAGACATGGGGATTGCCCAATGACGGAGAAATGGATGAGATCTACATGAACAGTCTGGACGCCCCAGGTGGAGCTCCGGGAGTCCAATTGGCGAGAAGGAGGAGGGTTTATGTGAGCAAGAGTTGTTGGGACCAGGGATGGATGGAATACAGAGACAAGTGGCCAAACGAATGGAAACACATGAACTGTGAACCAATGGCTGAGGGGCCCCCAACTGGATCAGGCCCTCGGAATGGGTGAGACAGTTGATTGGCTTGATCTGTTTAGGAGGCATCCAGGCAGTTGGACCGGGTCCTGTGCTCAGTGCATGAATTGGCTGTTTGAAACCTGAGGCTTAGTAGAGACCCTTGGCCCAGCCTGGGAGGAGGGGACTAGACCTGCCTGGGCTGAGTCCACCAGGTTGATCTCAACCCTCGGTGGAATCTTTGCCCTGGAGGAGATGGAAATGGGTTGGGTGGTGGGCGGGGAGTGGGGGGGTGCCGAGAGGGCGGGGGGGGGGGGAGGGGGGGGGGTGGGTGGTGGGGAGGCGGGCGGGACGGGAGGAGGGAGAACAGGGGGAATCTATGGCTGATAGGTAAAGTTGAATTGTATATTAAAATAAAATAATAAAAATAAATAAAAAAAAAAAAAAAAAAAAGCTGGGCATAGTGCCATGGACATATAATCCCAGGAAGAGAAGGCAAAGACACGAGAATCCTTATGACTTGCTGTGCAGTTAATCTAGCTAATTAGTGTGGTTAGTAGAAGACCATGTCTCAAAAATTAAATTGTAAAAGAGATTGAAGAAGACAACCCACATAAACCTCTGTCCTCCGCAGTCATGTACATGACACATATATCTGCATCCACATGCACATGTACCCATGCTCATGTACACACAAAAATAAATAAATGAAATAAAATTGTTGTTTTATATATAAACACACACACACACACACACACACACACACACACACACACCTTAAATTTGATGTGTCAAGAAAAGTAATGTTATCATACAATAAATTTTTGAAAAGTATAAAATGAAGTTGTTATAATTTTTCCCCCAATATTGATTTCAGGAGCATAAGAACTTGTCCTCCATACAATTGCATGAAAACTATTACCATGAACACACAAAGCACAATCAGATTGTACTTACTTGAAAAATGAAGTAGAAAATTTACATGTCTATTTCTTTGAGATGTTTAAAAGGCTGAGTGAAAGAAAAGGATTAGAAGATGAAACTTATTATGCAAGCTCAAGTTATTCTTACTCCCCTTGGAGGAGCTAATCAGCAGAAGGATTAAAAATTAAAAATTATAGTTTTTACAAATGGAAATATTAAATACAGCATGAGGCCTCCTTTCCCAGTTAAAATAGGTTATTGTATCCATATCCTTTGATAAGAATTTTCTTCTACTAGGAGATAAAAAGATGAGGAAAGATCAGAGAGAGGGAGATAACAGGAAAACACAACCCTTGACTAAAAAGTCATATGGTTAATTTATTCTAGAGCCAAATATGAGTGACCATGGTTGAGAATATATAGATTCAGGTTGTCCCAAATGCTGTGTTCCAATATGGAATCAAGCTTAGGATTAGTTTTAATAGTTAAAAAAAAAAAAAAGAAAGAAAGAAAGTCTTAAATAAAGGCATTTTTTTAAGTACATTGGTAGAAATATCTGGTAGGTAATTTATAGCAAAATAGAAAAATTCTAGTCATAGGCCTTGAGTGACATTCTTGACTTTTGGGTTGGTAGAAGCTAAGCATATGTTTCTACATTCCAATAAAGATTTTTACCTGATAGTCACAGACACAACGGACAGCAGAAAATGACAATTAAAGAGCTAATTATAACCCAAGATAATTTGTCTCCCAGCCTTCAGCATTTCCATATCACAGAGTTTCTAATCAGTTTATCAGTCTTGTAGAATCTTTAACATAGGATCAGCTTTGTCTAGGAACACCAGTTCACAGAGTCATTCATGCTGTATGTATTTTCCTTACCCACTCCCATGGAATACTATTTAAGTTGGATTCCCTATACTTTAACATTGGCTTACAACATTTTTGAGATATTCTCCTCCATTTTGAACTTTTCTCTCAAGACAGTAGCCTCAAAGCAAGACATGGAGTATGGGTTCATTCAAACAGGAAGCTACAGTAATGAGTTATTAATCAGAGAAGTTCTGGCATTAGAAGTTTAAAACTGCAGTATTGGATTACCCATCTCTGATGTGTAATGCAGCCATGACAGTCTAGGCATATCCATCAATCTGTTCTAGCTGGTGGGAAGTCAAAGTAGGAACATCTGAAAACAGTGAGAAAAATGCCCTCAGGTAATACACAGGCCTCAGCATCGCTGATCCAGTTTCTACCTGGTGAGAAGCCTCCAGAATAAAGCACTCTGCATCTGGCAAGGTAAATAGAACTGAGTTACAAAATAGGGGTCAGTTGTAGAAACATGGAGGCATGGTATTTTGGAAATAGCAATAAGACATAACAGAAAACATGAACTTTCATTTATTTGAAAGGTGATTCCTGAGGGTGACATGATTTAGTGAGAAATATAGGACTCCACATGGGCTAGAGATAAGATAGAGAAGAAAGAAGCATGTCACTGTAAAACCCACGGGAAAATTGGAGGGATGTATGTCTGGTATGCATCAATTATCTGTCTAGGAAATCCTGGGCAATGTGTTTGGTGCATGACTTGGATAATATCAGTGAGAAGGTAAAGAGATTAATATTTCTCCCGGGGAAGTAAGAAATCACTAAAGATTTGAGCAGAGAAGTGAGAAACAGCATTTTAAGAAGCCACTCTGCTTGGGTATATAATATACAACATCTATTAAAGATGTGAAGGACTCTGATGGGGAAGAAATAATTTTGTTAATAGTACAGAAAAGGATTCTCTCAAGTCACTGGATTAAAATGATCAATTTTATTTATACTTGGATTTAGCTTGTATTTAGAATACACTAATATAAAAACATAACCAAAATGCAGGTCTACAAAGGTTTGAGATAAAGCTCCAATAAATAAATAAATTCTTTCCCTTGGGGACCTGTTAAGCGAACAACAAACTCTTACGTTAAGATAAATAACAGTACGCAAGTGTCCTAAAACTTGAGGTAATGACAAAATGGGTAATGAGAGTAAGAAAAAAGGAAAAAGTTTAGATATGTCAAACCATGACTGGAGAAATGGCGTCAGTGGTAAAGAGCAGTTTCTGCTTTTGCAGAGGGCCTGAGATTGGTTCCCAGCACCCAAATACTGGCTCACAAATATCTATAACTTCAATACTAGGAAATCTGACGCCCACGTCTGACCTCCATTGGACATCAGGCACATACGTTAATGCACATAGAGGAGTGCAGAAAAACACTCACACCCCTAAAATAAATCTAAATAAGTATTTTAAAAGATACACCAAATTACTGTGGTGTATTATGAAGCAAAAATCATTCTTCACTACAAATAAAGTTGTGGGGCATTCATGAGCTAAAAAGATGGTGCCAAAAGGAAGTTAGCTCAAGCTGTTTATGCAGAAATTAGATGCAAATGGTGCTGAAAGGAAGCTAGCTTAAGTTGTTTACACTGAGAGTAGATACAATGATGCTGTGGAGAGGAAGTTAGCTTAAGTTGTTTATACACAGATCAGATATAAATGGTACAGAAGGAAGTTAGTTCAAATTGTTTATGCTGAGATAAGATACTAAGATCAGGAGATGATGTCAATGCATAAACAACTCGTAAACAAGAAAAAAAGAGTATAGGGTGACCTTTAAAATGATTGGTTGGTTCCTTCACCCCCTCCTAGGGTTCTGCGGTTTTGCTATAAAAGAGGTTTGCACTGCCTAACAATAAAGGAGTTCTTGCCTGACTTGACTCCCTGCTGCATCTGATTGTCTCCCAGTAAGAGGAAGGCTGAGAAAGTGGAAGCTGAGGCTGCACTTACCTTTCCTCAGTTCTAGGCCACCTCTTCAGAGGTGACCTAAGTTCCTGGTGGGGCAAGAAGACCCCACATCAAGTCATGTAAGACATTGAATTTATTGGTGACCCGGTGTTTAGGAGTGGCTCAAAGCGTAAGTAGGTTCTTATCTTTATTTAAGGCAGGTCTGGAAAATGTGGGAATTTGAATGTTTGTAAATCTTGTAAAATAAATAGATAAATTAATAAATAAAATTTCCTTTTCCTTCAAACTCTACAGTGATTTATTTTGATGTTATTGTACATCATCTTCTCCCAGGACTTCCCATTTTCTTGGCTCTAAGTACTGACTTGTTAGAGAGGGCACTCCATCTGACATACTCCAATCCAAGTAACCCATAGGTAAGAGCCTGTGTGACAATGTGCACATATTTAGTATGAGACATTATTTCACAACTATTAGACTGGGCCTTTTTGGAAAGCAGAGCTGTGTGGTACAATTTCTTTTATTCCATACTTTGTGATAAATACAAGGTAAGCCAAATGAACATAATCCTGCTTTCAGGAATTTAAGAACTCTTCACTAAGCATGGCCAATGAAATAATGGGGACAGGGGGAGTTATATATGCCTTGTACAAGACCAGTTCATAAAATGCCAAAATGACATTGTCACTTGGGACTCAGTGAGTCTGAAGGGTTTTGATGTGAAGGAGCTTCACCTTAGCAAACCTACCTTTATGTCTCTTAGAAATCCATTTGCTCTTAGGTCCTTGGGGCTCATAGGTAACTCTAGGTATTCCAATAACATAGGTACAAAGGCTTATCTGTTGATACAAAAAACCCTGTTATTTGGACCTTTGTACCAATGTCACCCTATGACTTTCAAGTGCAATTTCCTTGGTTACATTTATTCATGGCTCTGTTGTTCCAAGATAAAAGCTAAGTAGTTTGATAATTTTAATTGGTAATGTGAGTTAATGGCTCAATTATCTCTCCTTATTTAATTAATATGTTAAATATTTATCATTAATCAAATAATAATTGGATTTAATCTAAGATCTCTAGCCCAAGGATCTTTGGAGTCTCTTTGACTTTGTTTCTCCCAACTCTTCTTAAAGGTCCAGCCGACACTCTGCTCCAGCTGGACAATGGAGTCACCTCTGTCCATTTAATTCAGAGTATATTTCTGACTCCAGCCTGTCTTTAAGTTGAATGGAATGCTCACAGAAACTCATCCACAAATGTAATTATTTCTAAAAGGTTCATCTGCGTCTTTAATTTTTCTTTGATAATCTATAACTAAAAAGTCGTTGTGTCTTGATACAAGGTTCATTTAACACATAAATGCTTTCCATGTAAAATACATCAGTCATTAAAGATAAAAAATAAAATTTAATCTGTCTTACATAAATTCATTAAGTAACGGGTAGAAATAAAGTTATTGGAAAATAAGGGGGAAATCGTGTGTAGGGAATTATGCACAGTAGGGAAGTGCAATCTTTGATCAATTAATATTTAAACTGTGTTAGCATTGCTCAGTGATTATTATATCTGCATAAAATATTGGGCTTATTGGCTATTCCTATTTAGATGTCTAGGAATCTTTTGTGAGGCTGATATGAGGAAGGAATTCAGGAATTAAGGATAACAGGAGAAAAACATCAAGAGATAAAACTAGCCTAAATGAGAGTGATATTAAGCCAGGTCTCAGCATAAAATTCATAGGTTTTAACAGTTTCTCCAGTTTTCCTGGAATCTGTCACCACCTAAGCCCAAGTTAGCCTACTGGATAATCCAGAAAATCCCACAGCTAACGTCATCCTGAGAAAAAAGCAGCCACAGAGACCATGTCAACTATCTAGAGATGAAGAACAAGTGAAATTGATACTAACAAAGACAGAACTGCCCAGCACATAGGCTTGTGAACAATAACAAGTCATTTGTTATTTAAGCTACTTGTAATCCTCAAAAACTAAATTCCAATTTATATACCCAGTTGGTAGTTAAAACAAAGAAGAAATTGTTTACTATTACTAAGAATTCTCACTTACTGAACATTTATTTGGTGTGGAGCACTGCTGAATGTGATGGTTAGAGTTACCTGGGAATAAGAACTCTCAATTGAGGAATTTCTCGGATCAAACTGACCTGTTGTCATGTCTATGAGAGATTATCTAGATTGATCGTTGATTTTGGAGGGCCAGCTAGCTAAGTGAACCAGAGACTTTGAAAGCAAGCAGCATTTCTCCATGGTTCCTACATCCAGGGTCTAGCCTTGAATTCCTGCCCTGACTTTCCTCAATGATTTACTGTGACCTTGAACTATGAAGAAATATATCATTTCCTTTTCAAATTGCTTTTGGTCAGAGTGTTTTATCACAGCAACAGGAGTGTGTGTGTGTGTGTGTGTGTGTGTGTGTGTGTGTGTGTGAAAAAACGAATCTGAATGTTGATATCTTCTATTTTGTTCCAGATAATGAAACTGAGATCTAAAATGGTCACTTGACTAATGTGACTGTTCTAAGAGGCAAATTAAGTATTTAAAAATCTATCTTTTTAATGTCAGCCTCACATCTTGCCTTGCCTTTCATGAAAAGAACACTTCAGAGATAATGCAGAAGTGTATTTGGATATTCCTTTAATGTGTTTTTCACAAGTTATCACAATTTTTAGGATAATTATTTTATTTTTTTTGAGACTTTCTTATGTGAGTACTCTATTTACATCATGTCTACCCTTTCATCTCCCCATCCAACTCTACTCTGATCACATCTAATCTCATCAATTTCTTCTTAATGAGCCATGTTATCTTTAATATTAGACATAATAGTCCCATCCTAGTTTTTATTTATAAATCAATTAACCCAAACAAGAGATATCAAAAAGAGTTTGTGATCAATGAAATTCCATGCAAGAAAGCGTTTGAACTGGTTAGAATTAAGGGCTTTGAATGAAGGACCATGACATTCCAATTAATTGTTTGGTGTTTTTCTAAGGCAACCCCTGCTTATCCCAGTAGTTCTGAGGCTCTGAACTGATCAGGTAACATTAACAATATTTTTCTGTAGATAGAAAATAGTATGCTATGTGAATCATGCCAGTGCTTAAAAAGAATGTTTTATTTACTCTTAAATGAGGAAAAACTTATATAATCTTGGATGTCTATTCAAGAGTTCTCTTTTCTTTCTTTCTTCTTTTTTTTTTTAAGACGGGGTTTCTCTGTGTTGCCTTCAGTGTCTTGGAACTCACTCTGTAGACCAGGCTGGCCTAGAACTCACAGAGATCTGCCTCCTGAATGATGGGATTAAGAGTTTTCTAATAGTGTGCTTTAAGGTATTACTCTGATGGGTCTCTTTATTTTATAGATTTAATACATTCTTTTTTTTTTAATGTAAGCATGTAGTTCCTGTAGATGAATTTCTAAACAGTCTTAGTAAATAAGAAACACAGAGCCAAATACAGGGGTGCAAACTGTAGAGATCAGAGCAATAGCCGCCAACTAACCTCAGCTCACCACATCGCTATAGCTTCCCAAGAGAGCCTCTTCCTGTCTAACCTGTACCTTTGTTGCCTACTTGTTCTGCCTTTTCATTGGCTTTAAGCCCAGCCACATCACTTCCTCATCACTGCCTGTCTATACAGACCTCCGGGTCTCTATGGTTGGTACTGGGATTAAAGGCATGTGTCACCATGCTTGGCTCTGTCCTTGAACACACAGTCTCTGCCTGTCATGTGATCGGATTAAGGGCATGTGCTACCACCGCCTGACTTCTGTTTTATGGCTCGCTATGACCTCTGATCTCCAAGCAAGCTTTTTTTTTTATTAACATACAAATAAAATATCACATTTCAGCACAAATAAAGTATCACAAGTTCCAGGGATTTTGATAACTTTATGTAGTAAAGTAGCTACTAATACAATTAATGTGCAGAATATTTTCAGCAACTCTCAAATTTTAAATGATATTTTAGAAAAGCATTTCCCTCTGTAATCCTACTCCTGGGAATTGTTAGTGTGGTTTCCATCCCTGTGCTCCTACTTATTTAGGGTTAATACATTTAGTAAAAGAGAAGAAGACACTAAAACTGCATTTTTTCTTTCTTCCACATAAGAAAACAGCAAGAATGTAGCCATGTGCAAGACAGAATTGAATCTGCTAGATATTTACTGTTTCTAGAACAGTCTATGGAATTTTGTTATTCAGTCAGAACTGACTAAGACATACAATGTCGTGACTTGGATATGAATGTCCCCTCTAGGCTGATGTGTTGACAGCCTGGTTCCCATCTAACCACTAGGTCTCACTAACGTGACTGGATTGTGACATCTCTAACCTCATCAGTGAGTGAATTTAAGGAGGTTAGAGGAAGAAGGTCCAGGGGGAATGGCTTTGAAAGACATTTATTATCCTCTCACCTTCTGTGAATCTTTCTGTTTCTTGGTTAGCATTAGGTGAGCAGCAGCCTCTGCTATGTCTCTCACCCCGGTGTTTCTGCCCCTCCCAGCTCTAAGAGCAGTAAGTCACCCTCTCTATCCCGATTCCCCTGAAATTGTGAGCTGAGAAAAAGAGAACTGTTCCTCTTTTTAATTGATTTCTTCAAGTAATCTGTTTCAGACATGAAAACCTCTCTAAAACATGTGCTAAAGATACATTTACAAGTTTTGACATGTTTATTTTATTTTTTAAATGAGATTGGGTGTGGTTAGGGTGGGGTTGGAGAGGAGAAGAAAGGATGATATACATAGAGGACTCCCATATGAATTCTCAAAAATCCTGTTTAATTGTCTTAAAAACAAAACAAGGTTTTGTAGAAGCCTATCAATGATACTTTATTTGTACATGAAATTTTCAAATACTTTTATAGTGTAATTATATTTTAATATACACTTTAAACTCAGCCATATGCTCTATCCTTTGTGTACTCAAGTGCATATAGAAAACTCATTTTCAATACATAATTATCAATTATTTTCTTTTCTCTACAATATTTAATTAATATATAAAAACATAATTTGTACCTTGGAACTGAATGGAAGATAGTGGCAGACAGGACTAATGGATTAATGAACTTAAGTGTAAATTTCATTTAGCTCACTTTCAAGAAGGCACATTTAATCAATGCACCTGCAGCTGATTGCTGCCTTTTAACAAGTACATCACATATTTCAGCTAGGATGAAGAGTAAGCACAGCTTTGTAACACTATGAAATATGAAGAAAGATGGAAAAGTAGGAATTAAAAAGTGGAAATTAAAAGAATGAAGCTTTGCCTAAGGAAAGAGTAACAAATAGATACTATGAAAGACACCACAGAATTAAAATGCACTAAATGATACTAATGGAGGCAGCAATTAAGAGACAGAGTTACTTTACCCTAAAGGAGAAGTTCAATTGAACAATTGGAATATATTTACCTTTTGTTAGGTCAGAAGAAAGCTTTTTGGAAAATGCCTTCTACCCTACTCAGCATTAGACTCTACAGCAAATAGAAGTTGTGGATTTCCCCCTCTCCAAGCAAAATGTAGATTAAAGCTGATGATTGCTAGTGTGACAGACAGGGCATGAGAATTTCCAGCGTGTTGCTAAAGTTACATCTTCTGGCATTAGATCAATATAGATTTTTCCAAATGGCTAAATCTCAATAATTTCTTATGAACATATTTATGAGGTAATTAAGCATACTCTATAGACAGATATTTGCTTTCTCTTTTAAAAAATGTAGCCTCCTAGCTACAGCTTTTCTACTAAGTCCTAAACAGTATATTAGTAACAAAACAATAACTCCCTTATCCTCTTTTTTAATAACAAAATATTGGGAGTGTTTCTTGTACCTTTATACATACCAGGTTGTGTATTAAATGCTGTTATTTATTATTTCCAAACATCACAACTGTGCTATGCCTCAGCAAGTGGTCCTGGGTAACTTATACAAGATAGTAAGCCATAGAAAGAAAGCCAGTGGCCTCTTTTTCAGTTCCTGCAACAGGTTCCTGCCTTAACTTCCTGCTTTGGATTTCCTCAATGATGGACTGTTGTCTGAACCTATAAGGAAAATAAACTTTTTCTTTCACAAGTTGGTTTTGATCACAACAGTATAAAGAAAACAGGAACATAGCTTGTACTCTACATAATCTGTGTTGGCAATCTATCATGGCTGTAGTTAGTTGCATTTTTGATTCATTGCATTTTCAAATTAGGGTGGAAGTACTGAATCATAATCCCATAATAAAGCCAGGAGCATCTGGAGTTGGAGATTGGTACCAATAATGCCAGAATAGAATGCAAGAGAAAAATACTGAGAAAGAAGTAGTCTTCACTAATAGTACATAGTCTCTAAATGAACTGTCCCTGGGACAGATTGTGATCTGTAGTCTTATTAGGTGAACAGATAAGTGTCCTTTGCATAACACTTGATGTGCAATTCATTCTAAAGTGCATTTGATACAACATCTCTTCAACAGGAAACTCCAGCCCATACCTGCTATTGCCCCTGTACAGAAGCACATTATCTCTCAACAATGCTTTTATTCATCACTTTGAAAAATGGTGGACATGCTGATGTATCATGTAGCCTTCCTCTATAGCAGTGGTTCTGAACCTTCCTAATGCTGCAACCTTTTAATACATAGTTCCTCATGTTGTGGTGACACATAACAATAAAATTATTTTTGATGCTACTTCATAACTGAAATTCTGCTACTGTTATGAATTGTAGTGTAAATATCTATATTTTCTGATGGTCTTAGGGTCATTTGACTCCAAAAGGAGATGCAACTCACAGGTTGAGAAACATGGCTCTATAGGAATGTGGCTTAAGTAATGATTACCTGTGCAGGACACGCACCTTTTGACACTGATCTAGCCACATGCACATGCTTAGGGTCATAGTCATACATTATAGATTATCCTTGCACAGTGCTGTATGTAATGCGAAGGTAGTAGCAGAGGAATGATGAAGATTGCTCTCCTGGAACATTATTGCAATGAAGATACTATGAACTGAAAGCCTGATTTCCAGTGGACTATCTGAGGCAAAAACCTGATAAATTAATTCATGTTGTAGCAGAAGTGTCAGTTCTTGCCTTTAAATATGTTCAGTTTATCTGCCATCATCTGTGGAAATGGATAACTTGGCAACAAGCTATACCAAGAAACACTTTTAGATCAGATGATGATTTTTCTATGAAAATTGTATTTTTATGTAAACCACAGTCCAAATATAGTTGAACTGCAGTCATAGAACACATTTATCTTCAAATTGTGCCCCGTGATGCATCTATGACCTTGAAGGTAAATGTGTTTGGAAAGGTTTAGTGTTGCTCTTAAATAGGGCTATATATCTAATGTATTAGTTTCTGGTGTAACAATTCAGAACTTGAAATCAATACTTCAAGTTTAATGCCATAAAATGAATTTCCTTAAAATATGCAAAGAAGAGACATGAATGTTGAAGATGGGAAAGCAGAGAATTTTGGTAAAGCATAAAGTGTGCCTATAATTCTCAGTTTTGTATTCAGGAAATCTTTTTCACTTCAGGTATGGAGGCAGCAGCATCTATTTTGGTTGTTTTGAAGTTTGAAATCGATGACAACACTGTGAACAGTCTTGGATATACACTGAACTCATCTTTCAACATTTACAAATAACCAAATTAATTATGATCATTTCCTTTTCCATGTTAAGAAAAGCAAAGGTCTTTCTCTGATCATGATGATGCTCATGTTCACACAGAATTAAATTTGAACATACCATGGACAGTCTGAGTGTGTAGCACAATGGCTTTCACGATGTTCTTTATATAGCTGGTTTTCGATGGACTCAATTTAGTTTTGTTTTTTAACCTAGCTTGAAAATAGGAAGTTAGACTTTTCTCTTCATTTTTGAATTAAATACTTGTTATGCACACTGGAAACATGCACCCCACATGCATTAAGCAATCATGTTAGTTAGTGAAAAGAAAAATAATTTCACCATACACTCATATCCTTGTATTGTTAAAACATCTATAAATCTATAGGGAATATTCTAAGCTCAATCCTTAGGAATCTGTTAAGGACTCTGCAAGAAAAGTTTTCTTAGCAGAGAATGGAAAGTGTCATGACTTACCATGATGTTCACAAATGCAAAAAAAGCAGTCTTTAGAGGTTGCTGAAGTAGATGGAACTCACTTTATCACCAAGTGATAAATTATTGTCAAGAATTTTATTATTTGTGAAAAATGCACTTGTGCATGTGTCTGGTATACAATAACTCCATGAAACTAGAAGTTAGCCAAAAAATGTAGGAGAGTTTCTTTTATTTTTATACTCAAGTATTCCTGAGGTTTTAAAAGTCAATAGTGTGTGGCTTTGAATTCAGAGAATCATCACACCATGTAGAACAAACATCTGGTCTAGCTCTGGAATTTTTGTTCTATAGTATTTTTTGTCTCAGATGAACTCCTTATTAATTTCAATAGATCTTTTCACTGCTGCAAATTGTGAAGTGTTATGATCTTTGCCCGAGACTATTCATGTTTACCGTGCATTCACAGCAGTCATTTGCAAAGGCAAAACATTGGAAAAGATTCATTTCACATTAATAGGGAATGCAGTTGAACTAAGCAGACCAAGGGGAGGTAAAAGCAGATCCTGAGGATTAGACATCTGAGAATCTCCTCACATGAATCATCATCCTGGAGATGTCTCTATTGACTCTCAAGGTATCCTTTGTGTTTCTCAAGCTTAGCATTTTGACTCCAGTAACTCAGTTCACCAGTTCACCACAGTATGAAGTGGACTTCATGACTCTGCCTATACATGTAGTGTAAATGATTCTGCAGATAGGAAAACTGAGACAAAACAAAATTTAGCTACTAAGTCTAAGAACAGCTCACCATTTTCAAACACACTTCCCCAAATCTCTCTTCAAGAGATACTTGGTCAGCTATGTACATAGAAATAAAGTATGGATTTTTCCCCCAATTTTCCACACATCTTGATTCTGTCTAAAAACAATATTTACCATATTTCAGAGGTTTTCAATGCCTTCTAAGTTAGCAAGTAGGATCAGTTTTACTTAGATGACAAACAGACATCCTTCTCAGCATATCTGTTGAACAGCTGCCTGTAGACTGAGGTTTCTTGGTCTCGCCCTGTTCCGCCGGGGCAGCAGATGTTTTTATAAAATAATCCCTTAGAGACTTAATATTAATTATAAATGCTTGGCCATTAGCTCAGGCTTATTATTAACTAGCTCTTACACTTAAATTAACCCATAATTTTTATTCATGTTTAGCCACGTGGCTTGGTACCTTTTCTCAGTCCGACATTCTCATCCTGCTTCCTCTGCATCTGACTAGTGACTCCTGACTCCACTCTTCCTTTTCCTAGAATTTTCCTAGTCTGGTTGCCCTGCCTATACTTCCTGCCTGGCTACTGGCCAATCAGAGTTTTATTAAACTAATTTGAGCACCAAATCTTTACAATGTACAAGAGCATTTTCCCACAGCAGCTACCTAGAAACATGATAGGATTCTATATGTAAATTGTTATGATATGGCAAAAAAAAATATACTGTTAACAAAGTAATGTCCAGTGATTTTAACTGAAATAACTACAAATGGTGAGTTTTTAGCCAAAGGTATCAGGATCTCTTTACTAGTCAATATCTTGTCATTACAGTTAAATTTCAAATTGGACCCTAGTGTTGCCATAAGATATGACCCATTTCACAGAAAGTTTATCGTGACAACACAGCATTTGAATTATTGGGTGTGAAAAGGGCTGTCAATGTCAGTGACCACTCTTTTCTATATAGATCTTTTCAGTTGATAAGTGAAGCTGAACACAAATGCAAAATGACAGAACATACTGTATCTTTATGTTTGCTTCTTTTGTTTTTGTTTGTTTTTCAAGACAGGGTTTCTCTGTATAGGCCTGGCTGTGTTGGAACTTGCTCTACAGACCAGACTGGCCTCAAATTCATAGGGGTCTACCTGCCTCTGTCTCCTGAATGCTGGAATTAGGAGAGGGTAAGTCACCACAGCAAGGTTATGCTGGCATTTACATGTTAAATAAGAAAAAGTGTCTAGAAAAAAAGGGAAAATATTTGAATTTTGGCTGGATAATTTTTAGCATTAAAATAAAAAAATGAGGAAAGAGACTAAAGTACACTAAATATATGTAGAGAAGTTACAGCACTGGGTATGAAAATGTACAAGAGCACTGTAGATATGAGGGAGCACAGTTCATTTATGGAGTGTTTAAGGAAATTAAATCATATAAGGTGCTGGGGAGAGCCAAAGCTCACATAGTTTAACTTAACTCTATCTGGATCTTCTGTTGTTCCCTCCTTAGGCTATTCTGAACACACCTGATACTTGAAAATATCCCTGTAACTTTCATCTGTTTCTTTAACCTACAATGATGTTTTATCCATCTGTTGTCCACTGAAGCTCACCTAACCTTCAAAGTTCCATTCAAATCCCTTTGTTTGCTAACAGACTCCAGTTAAATTTAATTATTCTATCCTTGTACTCTCCTGTGTATGAGAGTAGCTGTAGCCAGGATATTCTGCCCCTAGGAGTATAAAAAGCTATTTGCCAGACTGTGCCTCTCTTAAATCCGCAATGGTTTTGTATCATTCCATGGTACATGTAATGTATTTTTAGAATTTTCTTGATGATGATGATGTGGACTTGAGTAAAACTGTTTGAGAAATGATCTTGAAGTTGGGGGTGTAAAGTTCAAAAGTAAAAATTAAGCCAAAAATAAAATGGAAATGCTCATTTCAGGTGTCAGATCATTCTCACAACCCTTAAAAGTATAGACACCACAGTTCTGGTCACATGCTCATCCTCAGAATACCAACAGGTCTCTCTCTCTCCATCACAGCCGACCCTTTTACTCAAATATTTGTGGTCAGTAAAGCAACAGAAATAAATAACCTAGAATGGAATACTTTCCTCCTCAAAAAGAAAGAGTTCAATTATTTGCTCTCTTGAAAACAGAAACAGACTGTATGCAGAACGAATGGCTCTCATTGGGATCTAGATTTTTATTAGAGCATGTTATTCATTTATTTAAAAGCTTCAATTAGCATGCACAGTAATTTTTCATTATGGAATTTTCAAACACAATTCTGTCTATTTCTCCCCACCCACCTTTACAACCCTCTTCTCTACTTACACACTGTAACCTCTTTCTACTGGTGTCACTCATGTCTTACTGTACTCCCAATTCCTCAACATTTTTCTCCCCTCTCATAGTCTTCTCTCTAGTTCAATAGCCTATATATACACTCACCTCCACTTATATAAATGCATATACACATTTATTAATTAACTTACATCCCAAATACAGTTTCCCAATTTCCCTTTCCTCCTGTAGTTTTTCTTTTCTTTTCTTTTTTTTTTTTTTTTATTCTTTGGGGCCCATCATCCAGCCCCAAAATAAATACATGGAGACTTGTTCTTACTTATGAATGCCCAGACTTAGCTTGGCTTGTTTCCAGCCAGCTTTTCCAAACTTAAATTATCCTGTCTACCTTTTGCCCCTGGGCTTTTACCTTTCTCTATTCTATATACTGTCCTTTACTTCTTATTCCATGGCTGGCTGTGTAGCTGGGTGGATGGCTGCTGGAGTCCTCTTCTCTTCCTTTTCCTACCAGTCCTCTTCTCTCTTCATCTCCTATTCTCTCTGCCTGCCAGCCCCACCTATTTCTTTCTCCTGCCTAGCTATTGACTGTTCAGCTCTTTATTAGACCAATCAGGTGTTTTAGACAGGCAAAGTAACGCAGCTTCACAGAGTTAAACAAATGCAACATAAGGAATGCAACACATCTTTGTATCATTAAACAAGTATTACACAGAATAAAATAATGTAACACATCCGTAACTAATATTCCACAGCACCCTACTCTCCTCCCAGTCCCTTCCCCCAACCTTTTTTCTGCCTCCTCCCATCTAGTACTCCTCCATTTCTGTTCAGAAAAGGGCAAGCCTCCCATGGATATCAACAAAGCATAGTATACCAAGTTGCAAGACTAAGCACCTCACATTGTATTAAGGCTGGACAAGGCAACCGAGCAAGAGGAAAAGCATCCCAAAATCCAGCAAAAGAGTCAGAGACAGACCCTGCCCCACTGTTAGGAGTCCTGCAAAAAGACCAAGCTACACAATTGTAACATATATACAGAAGGCCTAGGTCAATCCCATGCTGGTTCCTTGGTTTTTAGTTCAGTCTCTGTGTGCTCCTATGAGCCCAGATTAGTTGATTATATAAGTTTTCTTGTGATGTCCCTATATACATTTTAAACTAGGATGTATGTATATTAGAGGCAACATTCTATATTTGTTTGAGTCTGAGTTACCTGTCTTAATAAAACTGAATAATGGTAATGACAATTTCATTGTCTTTGTAACATATTTTAATTGTCTATTCATCAGTGAAGGTTCATATATATTTTTTATTTCCTTGACATGACCATCACAGGAATAAACATGGATGTGCAGGAATCTATGTTTTAGGTTATAAAGTCCTTTGGTTATGTGTGCAGTAATGATGAACCAGGGTCATGAGTAGTTCTATTTTTAGTTTTTAAGAAACAGACATTGTAGTTTCCATGATTATGAGTTTACAATCCTACCAGGTCATCCTTACCAGTATTTGTTGTCTCTGTTCCCACCTGATCCTCTCATTCTCATTCACCATGACCCAAGTCCACCTATAAAATCTATTCTATTTCACCCTTTTAGGGAGATCCATGTGTCCCCCCCAAATCCCATGTGCTATACTTACCCTCTAGGGTCTACCAGTTGTGCCTTGCTTATCATTTACTTAACAGCTAATATCCACATATGAGTAAGTAAATACTATATTTATATTTCTAGGTCTGGGATACCTCACACAGAATGATGTTTTTCTAGTTCCATCCATCTGCCTGAAAATTCATGATGTTAATTTTTTTAAACCTCTGAGTAATACTCCATTGTGAAAATGTGCCACATTTTCTTTATCCATTCTTCTATTGAGGGACATCTAGATTGTTTCCAATTTCAGGCTATTACAAATACAATGAACGTGGTCAAGCAAGTGTCCTTCTGGTAAGATAAAGCGTCATTTGGATATATGCCCAAGAGTGGTATAGCTGGATCTTGATGTAGATTGGTTCCCATTTTTCTGAGGAATCACCGTATTGGTTTTCACAGTGCCTGTAGAAGTTTGCACTCTCATCAACATTGGAAGAGTAATCCTTTTACTCTGAATCCTCAGCAGTCTGAGTTGTCACTTGTGTTATTGATCTTAGTTTTTCTAATAGGGGTAAGATGGAATCCCAAAGTAGGTTTGATTTGCATTTTCTTGGGGACTGAGGATGTTGAACATTTAAGTGTTTTTCAGACATTTGAGTTTCCTCATTAGAGAATTCTCCGTTTAGATCTCTATCCCATTTTAAAATTGAATTATTTGGGTTTTTGATACCTAGTTTTTTAAATTTTTTACATATTTTGGAATAAGTCATAAATAAGATGTGAAGCTGTTAAATTTTTTTTCCATTTAGTAGACTGCTACTTTTCCCAAATAATGAAGTCCTTTGCCTTACAGAAACTTTTCAGTTTCATAAGGTCTTATTTATTAATTGTTGATCTTAGTGCCTGAGTTAACAGTGTTTTGTTCAGAAAGGCTCCTCCTGTGTCAGTGTCTTCAAGACTGTTCCCTACTTTCTTGTCTACCACGATCAGTATCAGTGTTGGTTTATGTATAGGTCTTTAATCCACTTGCAGTTTGAAGTGTGTATCAACTTGCATTCTTCTACAAGAAGACATCCAGTTTGACCAGCACCATTTGTAGAAGATGCTGTCTTTTTTCCAATGTGCATTTTTGGTTTCTTTAAAAAAAAAAAAAAGTCATGTGTCCATAGGTATGTGTAGATTTTGGTTTTCAATTTGATTCTACTGATAAATGTAGGACTTTTATGCCAATTCCATGATGCTTTTAGTACTATAATTTTATATTACAATGTGAAACTACAAATGGTGTGAACTCCAGCTGTTCTTTTATTCTTCAGGATTGTTTTAGTTGTCTTGGAATTTTTGTTTTTCAATATAAAGCTGAAAATTGTCCTTTCAAGATCTGTGAAGAACTGTGTTGCAATTTGTTGTGGATTACATTGACTCTATAGATTGCTTTTGGGAGTATTGCCATTTTTACTATGTTAAGCCTATTGATCCATAAACATAGTAGATCTTCCCATATTCAGATATTTTTTTCAATTTCTTTCTTCAAAGACATGAATTTTTTATCATATAATTTGCTTGGTTAGAGTTACTCAAAGATAGTTTATATTATTTGATGCTATTGTGAACCATGAATTTTTTCCTTATTTCTTTCTCAGCCCATTTGTTATATTTGTACAAATAGGCCACTGATTTTATTTAAGTTAATTTTGTATCCAGTCACTGCACTAAAGGTGTTTATCAATTATAAGAGATCCCCATTACAATTTTTAAGGTCACATGTTTATACTATCATATCACCTGCACATAAAAATACTTTGACTTCTTCCTTTCCAATTTATATTCTTTTGATCTCCTTTACTTGTCTTATTGTTCTAGATAAGACTTCAAGTATTATATTAATAGGTATGGAGGTAATAGATAATCTTGTCATGCTCCTGATTTTACTGGAATTGTTTGCATTTCTCTCCACTTAAGTTGATGTTGACTATTGGTTTTGTTGTAAATTGATCTTTACTATGTTTGGGTATGTTCTTTATATCCCTAATCTCTCCCTAGGACTTTTATTACGAAGGGGTATTAGATTTGTCATAGGTCTTTTATTCATCTAATGAGGTGATCTTTTTTTCCCCTTTCAGTTTCTTTATAGCGTGGATTACATTTATTGGTTTTCATATAATGAACCATCCCTGCATCTCTGGAGTGAAGCCTACTTGATCATAGTGGATGATCTTTTTGATATGTTCTTGGATTCGGTTTGCAAGTACTTCATTGAGAATTTTTGCCATTATGTTCATAAGCAAAATTGGTATGTAAGTCTCTTTTTTGCTGTTTGGATATAAGAGAACGATGGCCTCTTAAATGAAATGGACAGTGTTCCTTCTGTTGCTAATTCATGGAATAATTTGAAAAGTACTTGAAATTCTGATAGAAGCCTGCACTAAAACTATATGGTTTGGGGGTTTATTTAATTGGGAGACTTTTAATGACCATTTCTTTTTCACTAGGGGTTATATATCACTTTAAATTACTTATCTAATCTTGATTTACCTTAGGCAAGTGGTATCTGTCAAGAAAATTATCCACTTCTTTTAGATTTTACAATTTGGTAAGAACAGTTTTTCAAAATATGTCCTTATGTTTCTCTGAATTTCCTAAGTGTCTACTGTTATATCCATTTTTCATTAATGATTATGTTAACTTGACTCTTCTATCTCTGCCTTTTTATTAATTTTGATAAAGGTTTGTCTGTCTTCTTGATTTTCTAAAAAAATCAACTCTTTGTTTCATTGATTCTTGTTTCTATTTTATTGATTTCAGTCCTTAATTTCATTATTTACTACCATCTGCAATCTTGGGTGTGATTGCTTCTTTTTGTTCCAGAGCTTTCATGTGTGCTGTTAAGTTGGTAGTATGAGATCTCTCCGATATTTTTATGTAGGCATTTAGTGATAGGATCTTTCCTCTTAGCACTGCTTTCATTGTGTCCCATAAGTTGGGTATGTGTTATGTATTCATTTTTATTGAATTCTAGAAAGTCTTTAATTCCTTTCTTTACGTCTGTCTTTACCTATTTTTCAGTCAGTAGATTGTTTCCATGAGTTTGTAAACTTTCTGTTGTTTTTGTTGTTGTTGATATACAGGTTTAATGCATGGTGGTCTGATAGTATGCAGGGAGTTACTTCAATGTTCTTGTATCTACAAAGACTTGCTTTGTGCCAAAGAACGTGGTCAGTTTTGGAGAAAGTTCCATAAAGTTCAGATTTCTCTCTTTCTCTTTAGAAAACAAACAGGTACATAAAAAACAGTCAAACTATAATAAAACAAAATAAACAATAGAAAAAAGAACTACCTAAACCACATTTATACACAGAGACATACACATGTGCACACACACAAAACTCCCCAAATCACAAAATTGAAAAACATAACATATAACCAACAGACCAGTAAGATTAAAAATAATCTAAACAAAGCATTATGATATAAAAGATATCTGAGAGTACCATTGAATTCATTTTGTGTTGGCTATCTCCTGCTGGCCATGAGGCCTGCCTTAATTGTGATTTGTATACCCAGTAAAGACTTCATTGAGGAAAACTGATTGTTCCTTGGTGAGCAGTTGTCAATTGGTGTTAGCTTCTGGGTTAGAGACGGGGGTTTGTGCTGGGATCCTATATGGCTCAGACCTGTGGATGCTGCCACAGTCTCTAAGGTCATATGTATGTCAAACCTGTTGTATCATAATGTACTCTTTCTTTGATATTTTCCATCCCCACTGTCTCTTTTGCATAGTTCCCTGAGTCCTGATGGGTTGGGTTGCTGAAGACATTCCATTTAGGACTGAGTGTTCCAAGGTCTTGCTCTCCCTACAAATTGTCCAGTAATGGGTCTATGTATTAGTTTCCATCTATTGCAGGAGGAAACTCCTCTGATGGTCTCTGGGCAAGAAACTGATCTCTGAGTAAAGCAGAATATTATTAGGAGTCATTATACTGCAATGTTTCTTTAGCAGTACAATAGTATTGGTTTTCCCATAGGTCCATACCCTATCTACTCTCACATTCTTGATCACCCAAGCAGTACAAAGCATGGTTTCATATCATAGAGTAAGCTTTAAATCCAATCAGATTGTTGGTTACTCCCACAAATTTTGTGCCACTATCAAACCAGCCTATCATTTAATCAGGTCACTTATAGATCGAAGGGTTGGAAACTGGGTTGGTATTTATCTTTCTCTTCTGGTAGAGTACATTATACCTTCTGGGAATATGGGACTAGTCAGTTTGGATGAAGGCACTGGTTAGGCACCAGCTTGATTTCCCTGCTTTCAGTGTGTTATGTAGGTGTTGTCTTCAATGATAGAACCTTACCATCAGTGTTTGGAGAGGAAGCAATAGCCTGGGTTGTTAGGGGCATTTCCGTGGGTTCATTTGGCCAATAACTCAATTAGATATAACACATTCCTGGAAATGGAAGTTTTACTTGTGAGAGAAGTCTAATAGGGACTTTGTCTTCCTGTTATTTGGTGTTCTCAATTGAGATTCCTTTCATCTATGTATGTTTTAAGAAGTTTCTACTATAGTAGATTTCCATATGACCCCACAAATGGCCATTTATGTTACCTGATTTTTGGCAAAGAAAGCAGAAATACACACTGGAAACAAGACAACACCTTCAACAAATGGTGCCAATCAAACTGGATGGCTACATGAAGAAGAATGTAAATAGATTCATAATTTTTTTTTCTTTTTTTTTTGGTTTTTCGAGACAGGGTTTCTCTGTGTAGCTTTGCGCCTTTCCTGGAACTCACTTGGTAGTCCAGGCTGGCCTCGAACTCACAGAGATCCGCCTGGCTCTGCCTCCCGAGTGCTGGGATTAAAGGCGTGCGCCACCACCGCCCGGCTAGATTCATATTTGTAACCCTGCAGAAAACACAACTTCAAAAGTATCAAAATCTTAAACGTAAGACCAGATACACTGAATATGATAGAAGTGAAAGTGGAGACTAGCATTAGCATCATTGGCACAGGAAAATACTTTCTGAACAGAACACAGTACAGGCACTAAGAACAGCAATTAATAATGGGACTACATAAAGTTGAACAATTTATGTCTGGCAAATGACACCATCATTTGGACATAGCACAAGGCCACAGAATGGAGAAAGACTTTTTACCAACTACACATCTGATAGAGGGCTAATGTCTAAGATATATAAAGAATTGAGAAGCTGGACATCAAGAAAAAAACTCAATTAAAAATAGGGTACAGAACTAAACAGAGATTTCTCAAACAATGAAACGAAAATGGCTGAGAAACACTTAACAAAATGTTTAACATCCTTAGTCATCAGAGATACACAAATCAAAACTACTTTGAAATTTCACCTTCACCTTTCAGAGTGGCCAAGATGAAAAAAATAAATAATAGCTCATGATGTAAAGGATGTGGAGGAAGACACTCATCCATTGCTGGTGCGAGTACAAACTAGTACAGCCACTATGGAAATTGTTCTGGTGGTTTCTTAGAAAGCTAGAAATAAATCTACCTTCCTGATTTTTTTAGTGACACTTTACTCTAACACAAATCTTAAAAGGTCTTATTAATAAAAACAAATCCAGAGCCAGATATTGGGGTGGATTCTGAGAGATCAGAGAAGCAGAACAAGCCACAGCCAACCTCACCTTGCCAACTCCTCAGCCGATCCTGTTTCTCAGACTGAAAGCCTCTGAGATCAAATGGATCTCAGCTGAACTGCTGCTAAAAGCCTAAAAGCTTAAAGGGCGCTAGTTACTGGTTTTCATGCCTTATATACCTTTTTACTTCCTGCCATCACTTCCTGGGATTAAAGGTGTGTGCTACCATGCCTGGCTCAGTTTCCAGTGTGGTCTTGAAATCACAGAGATCCGGATGGATCTCTGCCTCTAGAATGCTAGGATTAAAGGCGTGTGCTACCACTGCCTAACTTCTATGTTTAATATAGTGACTGTTCTGTTCTCTCACTCTCAGATAAGTTTATTGGGGTGCACAATATATCAACCACACTTTACTAATTTGAAAGAGATTCTCTACATAGCTCTAACAATTAGCTAATCAGAACACAGAGAGATAGTAAACTGGGTCATCAAATGGTTCCATGAGTAACATACCTGCCACAACCCTGAGTTAAAATTAGAGGATCCATATGTAGAAAGGAGAGAGCCAATGATCGCAAATCACCCTCTGGCATCCATGTGCACACACACAAACAGATTCACACACACTGAATGTAATAAAAATAGGATAAAGACACTAAATTTTCTGTTTACCAATTTGATTGCTTTTGGTAAGAGTTTCTTTTTAGTGAATTTGTTTCATCATAGATTTATTCCAAATACCAAGCACTATTATTATAAATGAAATTATGATGGTTGTGGAAGCATGATCATGAATGCGATAAACATAACTAGATAGATTATATAATTCCATTTTTTTGTATGCAGGGAACAGATTCTGCTCTCCTTGAGTCTACCTTTATGAACATAATTGCTTTTAAAAAACTTGAATTCTGTTCTCTGATTTCTATTAGGAAAAGTCATAGTTTCATTGAAATTTTCTTTATCTTACCTAATTAATATTAACAATAAATCTGGCATTAGTAAATTATTATTTTAGTCTGCTAGAGAAGTATACTCCACTCTATTTTAATCTAAAATATTTACACTTTGGCCTTTTTAGTCCCCCAAATTCTATTATACCAATTGTTTCACACAGCCCTAAGTATGATTTTCAAGAAAACTGAGTTCATTAAGGTACACGAATGCAGCATTCTCTCACTGTTTTCCCATTCTACATCCTGGGTAGGTTTCTTCTCCTGTTTATGAATACAATTCGTTTAAAGTATCCAAAGCCATGCTTCAACATTTGTTGGTCATAACTAGCTTTGATCTTTCTTTCCCCTCTCCACAAAATCTGTGAAAAGCTTTCCAATTGCAAAATAGCAAATTTAAGTGTTACTATTTATCTCAGGAAAGCTAAATAAATGATCATATACTCAGGAAGAAAGAAAAATTAACAGAATTCTCTCACACATATGTCTGACTTTTACATTCCTTAATCTTCAGTTTGTCTCTTCTAGAACCAAGTCTAATTTATGTCCTTTCACATTGTACCAATATACATTGTTGTGACTGAAAGTTCTAGAATCAGTAAGTCATTCTAAGTTAGAATTGACAATGTCTTCATTGCTTTATTCATCTTGTCATGTTGAGTATTGAGTTAAATGAGGAAATAATTGAGCAAGCAAATAAACCAAAAATTTAAGATGGAAAAAAAAACAGTATTTAAGACAAAAGTGTTTTTAATTTATCTTTGAACAAAAATTGAAAAATATATTTAAAATCTCTGGTAGGTATACAATCAAAGAGTTGATTAACATGATGAGGTCATAACAATAGGTCTTTCGGGGTAATTAGTAAAAACAAGCAAAATATGAAGGAAGAGTCATAAAAAGATCAAAGTATTTAAGTCACCAACATCCTTCATTTAAAGAAAATGAATGAACTTAAGTCAACACATAGCGGCACTACTCTCTGATTGACAAATAGTCCCAAGCACTTTAAAATAACAATAGTTCCTTCCCTGAAGCACTGGAGGAGCAGAACAAGTTGAAATGCTATCTAAATGAACAGACCTCAGAAAATAGAAAAGCTGCTTAAATGTAACATGGCAGCTTAACAAACAACTTCCTTCCTGAGAAAACTTGGCAGAATAATGAATGGAAAGTAGTCTATTATCACCAGCATCAATGGAGTTAAAGACTCTCCATCTTTTATATTTAATTGACTGTAGTAAGTAATTTGTACTGTTGGACACCGATGGTAAATTACTTACCTGAAAAGAAAAGAAACTCTTACTAAGAATAAAAGAAACTTCAATGTACAGAACAAAACAATAACAAATTGCTGTGGAAAATGAACTTCTAAATATAAGTGCTTTTCATTCATCTTGGATGAAGATGTGAGGGAAGGTGCAAATGGATTTTGTGTACTTTGCAAGCAAGTTTGTAAAATGGAAATGTCAAGCCTACTTAGTGCACTGTGTTTCCAGGGAGGCCTGGCAATGCAGTGCTGAGTAGCAGACACAACAGTTTTACCTCTTACTGTCTGCACATTTTGACCACCTCCATGAATCACCTCAGTTTTCTACTTTTGGTCATGTATAGGTAAACCTTAGTATATCTAATGATGCTGCAAACAAATGATGACCTAGGAGCTATCCTGCATGTCCTAGTCACTCTGAAATTGAGTTAACATGCAAATTGTTAACATGCAAATAAACTGAAAGGCACTGAACGAAGAACTAGAATTGATTTTTAGTGTTGCTTTCTGTCTTTGTTGGCAAAATTCACAAATAATTAAGAAAATAATAAAACCATTTCTTTTTTAACTCATTTATAAAGAGGATGAAATATAAAGATTTCTTCTCTATATCTGAGGTATCCTGCTAAGTTTAAGTGAAATATTTTTTTCCTGGTAAGGTCTCTCTCTCTCTTTTTTTATTTTATTTTAATGCTGAATGAATGCCCTTTATTGAAGGAGGGAGGAGGTCTTAAATACAGGCTTACAGCACAATGGGAGAACCCTGGAGGGCAGAAGTTTGCTACCTGATGTTTTACAATCTTGCATCTAAGCTGTTAACGCCCATTATGCAGGATACACAGACAAGGAACTTCCCTTAAGCATTCAGGAGGGTGGAACCCGGCAGGAAATTAGCATAGGGAGGATATCAAGGTCAAGGTCAGCAAGCAAGGCAACAGTTACCCAAAACGGGGGGGGGGGGGGGGGGGGGCAGGGACCTACAGGTCTCCCTTTTACTAAAAAATGAGCTTCTGACTTAAGTTGCGTGATGTCAGCAGGTCACCTTACCCGTCATGGAGACCTGTGAAATAATTTTTAAAAGAACCTGAAGTTGCGTGTGTAGGAAAGTGAAGAAGAGGATCTAGGAGGAATTGGGGGAAATCACTCTTTTTTTTTTGGTTTTTCGAGGCAGGGTTTCTCTGTGTAGCTTTGCGCCTTTCCTGGAGCTCACTTGGTAGCCCAGGCTGGCCTCGAACTCACAGAGATCCGCCTGCCTCTGCCTCCCGAGTGCTGGGATTAAAGGCGTGCGCCACCAACGCCCGGCCTGGGAAATCACTCTTAATCTCTACAATACTCTAAAGATATTATGAATGTTTCACTCTGAAATGCTTTCCACAGGTTCATCTACTAAACTCTTGGTCTCAATTTGGGAGTTGGTAGAAATTTTAGGAGGTGAAGTCTACATAGGCAACTAGATACTATGGGCATTCAAAGATTATACCTAGATCCATTCCCTCTTTTTCTCTATGCTTCCAACCGTACCTGGCATGGAAGTATGTTCAAGTAGACAGTTACCTATACATAAAACAGAAATTTGGTACAGATATCTGATCTGAGATGGTGTGCCCCTCTATTTTAATAAAGCCTGATATTGTGTGGATGAGGTATAAAGGATTACAGGAAGTGCACAGCTCAACTTGCTGCCCTATCCTGAAAGGTGAGAAGAAAGGCAGAAACAGGAAGGTGAGGTTTCAGCATCCCATCAAAGTCCCATCCAATTCATGAAAAACCATGTACAAACAGACTGATCTCCAGGACAACAGAAGGAAGGGTTACAATTAGCAGACAGAAAGACAAACACTGAGAAATTCTAGGAGAAAGTGGACATTGGTAAAAGGAACCTTATCTAAAGGGCAGACTAACTGAACGTGTGACTAGCAGCAACCACCGCCGCCGCCCCCAACTTATGGAGACTATCACAAATGACCATGATAAGGAAGGGAACAACCATATCTTTAGAACCAGGAAAAAATTCTGAATGGTGTCATAATATGTTTTATTTCATTTTATACCTTTTTAAAAACCTTTATTTTATTTTACTTTGACTTACTTGGTGATTGTGTTTTAACTTTTGCTGGAGAAATGTTTTTTGTTTGCTTGTTTGTTTTTTTTTGTTTGTATGTCTTTTCTATCCCAAATGTGATGTACAATATTTTAATAATTACATTTTAAAATAGTTCTTTTCTTAATTTTCTCGTGGATTTAATAAAATACTCTGGCAACAGCTTAAGGGGGGAATTGTTTGAAGCAGTTTGAGGGTAGAGTGCATCAAGCAAAGAAAGTCCTAGCAGCAGAAGCTTCAGGCACTTAGGCAAATTGCACCCAAAGTCTGGAAGTAGAGACTGCTTGCCCATAATCAGCTAGCATTCTCTTTTTTGATATGCAGGGAACTGTGCCACAAAGTTGTCAGTCCTTCCCATTTCAATCAGTCTGATCAAAATAATCCACTGGCCATGCAAGCATACTCTTCTCCCAGGTGAGTCTAGATTTCAAGTTGGCAATTGAGATTTTTTTTTTTAAAGATTTATTTATTTATTATGTATACAGCATGTATGACTGCAGGCCAGAAGAGGGCGCCAGATCTCATTACAGATGGTTGTGAGCCACCATGTGGTTGCTGGGAATTGAACTCAGGACCTCTGGAAGAGCAGTCAGTGCTCTTAACCTCTGAGCCATCTCTCCAGCCACAATATTTTTCTTTTATTTCTTCTTTCTTCCATTTCTATTCCTTTCTCACTCCAATACTCATTCTTTGAATGCTTTAAATTGTAGACTATCTTGATCTCTTCTCTCCTAAACAGCAGTTAGAAACAAAAGTCCATGTGAAAGAAATTCATAAAATACAACAAAGGCGAAAAAATGAAATTAGAGGACATCTCTACTCAGAGAAATGTACAAAGGACAACAAGCACAAAAATAAGAGACAATAATTTACTGACAGGGCTGGATAGATGGCTCAGAGGTTAAGAGCACTGGTTGCTCTTCCAGAGATCCTGAGTTCAATTCCCAGCAACTACATGGTGGCTCACAACCATCTATAATGGTATCTGGTGCCCTCTTTTGTTCTTCAGGCATGTACGCAGGCAGAATACTGTGTATATAATAAATAAATAAATTAAAAAAAAATACTGACATGTTCATGAGCTCACAGTTTCTTAATGCCATAAATAACAATAATGACATTTTTGAAATGTAGAAAAATATTTTAGAGTAATACTATTATAAGGTATTAATGACCACAATGAGGATCTGAATAAGCAGATGGATAAAGTATAGTAATCAATTCAGAACCTACACAAAATGTAAACAAATTGGACAAACTGAACAATGGAATGTGGAAGAAATTCAGGAATATGGAAGAAACACACAATAAGGAAATGAAACAGAAAATTCTTAGTTAAAACCAAGCAGAAATATGTAAATGAATAGTGTAGACAAATATCTAAATGGTCTTATTAAATAAAAAACATGGAGCCAGATATAGGGGTAAAAACCTGAGAGATCAGGAAAATAAGGAAAGCTACAGCTAACCTCAACTCACCAATTCCGCAGCTTCTAAAAGCAAGCTACTTCCTGTCTACCCACACCTATGGGCTTTTCTATTCTGCCATCTGGTTTGCTTTCTCTGTCCAACTACATCACTTCCTCTTCCTGCCTAGCTCTGTCACTTCCTGTCGGTCTGTACACACCTTCAGACCTCCTTGGTTAACTAGTGTTGAAATTTAAGGTGTGTGCTACCATGCTTGGCTCTGTTCCCAGTGTGGCCTTGAACTCACATAGAACTAGACAGATCCCTGCCTCCCAAGTGATAGGATTAAAGGTGTGTGCTTTTGCCTGACTTCTATATAGTGACAGTCTTTTTCCTCTGATCCTTACGTAAATTTTATTGGGAAACACAGTATATTGAGGGACATAATACATCACCACAGAATAGTAAACCAATAAGAGAAAAAGTAGAGTGAAAACATCACCAACAGACAATATCAAGCTTAGGAATCTATTTCAGGGATAGACGACCACGAGATTAAAAAAAAAAGGTTCAGATGCATTTGAAAGACAAATAAAAAAGCATGTTTCAAATGTGCAAGAACTTTCCAGTACAGTCAAGAGAAAAGATTTAAGAATTCATGAGGCAGAGAACAAAGTTGAGGTAAAAGCTAAAGGCATAGATAATATTTTGTAAGATTATACCAAAACAAAAATTTGAAGTTGAAGAAAGAAATGGATATCAGAGGCATTTAGACCTCAAATAGACATGATGAAGAACCTGTACAAAACATATCATAGTTGAGATGTCAAGAATATAAAGCAAAGAAAAATTAAAAATTGAAAGGAGAAAGCACCAACTTATAATTAATGGGAAAAAATACAGTAACATCAGATCTCTCTTTAGTAGTCCTGAGAACTAGGAAAGCATGAAATGCTAACTGTCAAAAACAGAAAGTAAGTAACTATGATCAAAGATTGCCATAACTGGCAAAATTAGCTTTTAAAATTGATGGAGAAATGATTACATTTCAATATAAGCACAATATATGGTAACCCATGGCACTCAAGTCTACATACAGAAAATGCTTAAAGGAATACTACACACAGAAGAAAAAGGATGATGCTATGCACAGGATCACAGGAAGAAAATAGATTTAATGAGAGGAAATAGATGAATATCAGGGATCTAGACAGAATCCATCATCAAATTCAGTACACCTTACATGAAAAGGGAGAGAGATTTCAAGGAAATAACTGTATGAAGCGCTGTACAGTTCTAGAAGAACAACAAAAATAAAATGGGTGAAAAGAAATAATAAACACTAAGGCTTAAATTTAGTAAGTAGAGACAAACAGAACAATATATAGAATCAAGCAGAGTTGATTAACTGAAAATGTAAGTAATACTGGCAAATCTTCAGATAAACTAACCAAAAGGAAAAGAAGAACAAAATTAATCAGATGTCAATGACATCCATAAGATTATCAGGGAACATTTTGAAAGCTTGTTTTCTCAAAAAAATGTAGGAAACCTGGAAGAAATGTATAAACCCATAAACATAAATGACATAACCAAAATTAAACCAAAAATTATTTAAATAAGACAATAATAAGTAGTGAGACTAAAGCAGAAATTGAGATTTTTCCCAAAAACAGAAGTTCAGAACCAGACAAATCCACTGCTGAATTACATGAAACTTGAAAGTAAGATCCAACTAAAACTTTCCAAATAGAGAAGTGATGCTATGAAACTCATTCTGTGAAGCCAGATTTACCCTTATAACCAATGATCATAATGTGCACAATCCAAAAACCTTCAACAAAATACTTATAAACTGAATTCAGGAAGGCACAGAGAAGATCATATATTGTGACCATGTTCATTTCATCCCAGGGTGCAAGGGTTGTTTAACATGTGCAAACCAATAATATAACACGCCACATAAACAGACCTAAAACTAGAAATGACACAATTGTTAAGAAAATGCAGAAAAGGCATTTGATAAAGTTCAATAACTTTATGATAAAATTCTCTGTTTTCTGATCTTCAGGCAAATTTTATTTATTCAGAGTACAAACAAAATATCATCACATTTCCCTTTTTTGTCTAAAATAATAAAAAAAATAAGAAAAACTATATGCAATAAGTACAATAGCTATAAACAATATATGCAGTCAAGAATTACATTAACAATGTCCAGTCTGTTAGCATTTGACAAATTCAGAGAAAATACTTTATTATTTATCTTATTTTAGTGAGTTCAAAGCGTTGTGCCTAATTCGCCTTCTATCGTAACTTGTATTACCAACTAAAAACTATCTTTTGGTGTCTTTCAAACTTATACACTTTACACTTCTTCTTTTTTTTTTTTTAAATTTCAGGGCTGAGGACCGAACCCAGGGCCTTGTGCTTGCTAGGCAAGCGCTCTACCGCTGAGCTAAATCCCCAACCACCACTTTACACTTCTTTAGTGAGTTTTTTTTTTCTGAATTTGTTAACAACAAAAACTATAACTATTTAGTCTTCAGATCCATCAGAGACTCAAGAAGGAAGTAATATTAACTGAGTAAGCAGGAAGTGCGAACAAGTGACTTCCAAAAAATGTGAGAAATGCCAGAAACAGCTGGCTGCCTGACAGTCACCCAAGTTTTCTCTGCAATGTTGGGGCATCCATCTTCGGCCTACAGGCCTAGCTTCACACACTTTTCTGTAAAGCAGGTTATTCTGAAGGGCTGTCCTACCTTGTCTTGGCAAAGTACAGAGGAACAATGCACAGGCCAAAGATAAAATTTATAAAGAGCCAGGGCCAATAAAGAAGGTTAACAGGAAAAGGCACTTGCCACTATGCCTGAAGACATAAATTTGATTCCTGGGATCCATATACTAGAAGGGAAGAACTGACTTGTACAAGTAATACAATGACTCCCACACATGTAATCTGACATGTAAATTAGTATAGTATAATACAATATGATAGGATACAACATGATATGATATAATTATTTCTTAAAGTTTAAGAACAAAGCAAGTGTCTCAATAACATGTGAAATATATAGCCCACACCATAATAGATGGAAAACTGAGAATTGTAAAATCTGAAATGGCATGAAGAGGATCACTCTCTCCATTCTTATTCAATAGGTGGCTAAAAGTTTTAGCTAGATAAATGATGAAGGAAAGACTTTGTAAAAGAATAAAGATAGGGAATGAAGAAGTAAAATTACCCCTATTGGCAGATGACATGATTCTGTACTTCCTTTGGACTATATCAGGCAACTCTTTGATCTCACACTTTCAGCTAGGTATCAAGTTTTTAAATTAATATACAAAAATTAGTATTTTTCCCAAATACCAATAATGAACTTGATGAGAGTGAAATTAGGAAAAATAGTCCATTCATAATAGCTTCAAAAACAAATGCTTATGAATTAACTTAAGCAAGTGAAGGAACTCTACTATGAAAACTTCAAGATGCTAAAGAAAGACACTGAAAAGGATACTAGAAGATTAAGAGACAGGAACAATACAGTGAAAATTGCAGTGATCTACAGATTAAATTTAATCCTCATCACTATTCCAATTACATTCTTTTCAGTATTAAAAATAAATTTCATATGGAAACACAACTTCAGAAAAGCAAAATATTCCTATCTAGAAATAACAGTGCTGGGGGTATCTCATACCTGTACTCAAATACAGCAATGTAGTGGCAAGAACCTTACATTAAACCAATGGAAAACAATTACTGAATCCAGAAATGAACTCCTGTGCCAAAGGTTTAAAAACATACATTGAGAAAGAAAGGTGATAACCTCTTCAACATATGTTGCTACTCTATCTCCACTGCAGTATAGTGACACTAGATTCACATCTCTTGCCTTGAGCAAAAACAAAGTCAAAATAGATCAAGATTTTTATAATAAGTTATAAATCTCAAAGCACTAAAATTTCTAGTAACTGCCATAGACAAGAGTTTAAGAAATAAGCACAACCCTCTGAAAACATTTTCTCCAGCAGCATACGAAATAGTCTCAAAAGAACTTCCATAACCAGATGTGTACTGTTTTTGTTTGTTAGTTAATTAGAATAATATCATTTTGTTTAAAATCCATCAATCAATAAATAAGAAAACAGGATTAATAGTTGGGATTATATATGTGGAATTTTAAAATATAAATGTAAAACCTCCACATCAAAGGACACCATCAAAAGAGTGAATTGGGGAAAATCTTCGCACATTGCACCCCAGACTAAGGACTTATATATAAAATATATAAGGAAATACACAATTTAAACACCAAAACCAAACACTCCAATCAATAAATTAGTGAAAACACTGAAAATAGAGTTCTCAAAAGATGAAAAACAAATGGCCAATAATCATTTATTTTTTTTAACAGCAAACAGGTAAATGCAAATTAAAATTATGAACATTCCTTCTCACTGCAGTCAAAGTGTCTAATAAGAAGAAATTAAATGACAATGAAAATAGATAAGGATGAGGGGAAAGAGGAGCCTCATTTACTGTTGATGGAAATGTGCACTGTTGCAGCTATTGTGGAAATCATCATAGAGGTTCCTTAAATCTTAAAAAGCAGAAAAACCATGTGAGTCTGCTGTACAACTCCCACAACAGAGTCGCTGACATAGCCATGCTTTTCTCACATTACTCAGAATAGCCAAGATACAAAACTAGCTGAGGTACTAACCAACAGATTCATGGTTAAAGAAACTGCTACATGCAACCATAGAATCTTACTCAGCCACAAATAAAAATAAAGTCATAGCATTTGCAGAAAAATTAGTCAAGCTGGAAATCATTTTAAGGCAGAAACTCCAAATTCAAATACTGAATTTTTTTTGTCATACACACATTATAGATTCTTTTAAATTTTATTTTATGTGCATTGGTGTTTTGCCATGGGTGCTGAGTCCCCTGGAACTGGAATTACAGACAGTGGTGAGCTGCCATGTGGGTGCTGGGAATTGAACCCAGGTCCTTTGGAAGAGCAGTCAGTGCTCTTAACCACTGAGCCATTTCTCCAGCCCCTAGATTTTATTTTTATACATGTTGGGGATCATGTATTAAAAAGTGGATCCATAGAAAGTGGATCATGAAAGAGGGAAAGGAAGGGAAATGAAGAAGCAACGCAGGTTAAATGAATCCATGTGGCATGGCGGGATACTGTGGAGTAGTGGCAGGAGAATGGGGGCCCCAGGACTTTGGCAGAGGTTTTGGGAGGCAAATGGGAAAAAGTAACTGTAACTGAAAGTTTTCCTGTGCCCGCCCGGCTCCTGAGGACTTGTGGTCCCACACAGAGGCTTATGTTAATTATGAACTGTATGGCTTATTGGCTCAGGCTTCTCGCTAGCTAGATCTTACATCTTAAATTAACCCATTTCTATAAATCCATACGTGGCTAGTGTCTTACCAGTGTCTTTACATCTTGCTTCTCATGGTGGCAGCTGGCAGCGTCTTCTCTGTTCAGCCTTTCTCCTTCCTCTCTCTAGTTAGAATGTCCTGCCTAACCCTATTCTGCCTCACCATTATCAACCAATCAGAGCAACGTATTTTCACAGCATACAAAAAGACACTCTCCCATCAAGTAACAAGGGGTAAGTGTGCATAAAACCACTGTAATGAAACCCGTTCATTCTCTGTACTAATTTTAAAACTTAAAAATGAAAAAAATATACAAACTTTCATAGGTGCTGCTCCTCAGATGGCATGTCTGTATCAACAGGATCTGGGTTATCAGTCTTCAGAAATTACAGCTGAAATGATCCTTTTTTTTGTATACTAGTTATGGTGTTAGTAATAACTAGTCCATAAAGTGGGACTGTTCAAACTTCAGTGCTCATTAGAAAATGAGGGAGTTGATAGTGAGCACCATGGAGACAAGAGACTACAGAAGATTAACCTGCCACACTAATAATAACCATAGAATGACTGATACTGCAAAAGTTAAATGTTTTACAGTAAATTTAAGCTTAATATTTCTCTGTTTCTCTTTATGTTGTGAAGACCAGTGCAGGAACACTGGGGTATAAATCTCATATTTGCTTCTGTTCAGGTTCTCCCTTATACCTTGAAATCTGCAAGGGTACACTAATGTGGAATAGAATTTATAACCATTTGACTAAAGTGTATGGATAAATAAATCCTTGCAAACTTGCCAAATACTGATTTTAATCCCACTGACCACCCAAGGTCTTTCCAGCATTTATTTGATATTCAACACATGTCCAGGAATGATCAGCATTTTATCTAAGTCCACAAACATATAAATTGTATTATTTCATTCCTATTTACTAGATAATGTATCAGTTGCAAAGCAGTTTGGATGCTACTTCCTGAATATGCTCAAGGTGCAGGTTTAATGTGTTTGAAACTAGAGTACGTGAACAGTTTCCAGTGCCCTAATTCAGTGTTTGTACTCCCGTCACTATATAACAGTCTGGACAACAGGGGGCATATCTACTCTTTTACTTGTCTTGAATGTGATAATGACACACAAAGGCACACTGCCTGTGGGCATTTGCAAAGGACTTGTAGAAGAAAAGAGAAATAGTTGGCTTCCTAGGCTAAGTGTTAACTCGATAGATTCTTGATTTACTCTATTAAATGATCCCTCAGTTGCCACAGCTGAAATCAAAATTTATTTCTTTGCTTCTCAGAATAGCTCTGTTTATGCAGTTTTGTCTGATTTATATCTTGATTGTAATAGAACAATCTCAGTGTCAAATGATCCTGAGAATAAGAAACAAAACTGGAAACATATCTCCATTTTGCCAGCACCTTTTGTTCATTTTTTAAAAGCCAGCTGCTTTTATAGTTAGCCGCTGAAGTGTACTCGGTCACTATTTTCTTTATTGTAGTTACTTGTTTCCGGTTTTCCACAGATGTGGAGTTGCTATGATTATGAGAAGGTATTGCATCATTGTAAAATAGGATTATGATGAGGGTGGAGTAAAAAGAATTCCTCAGCAAGAGAGAAAACCTTTTCTATGTATGCTTCCATTTTCCTCTGCTGATTTCCTCAGAAGCCTCTGAGCTCACAGTATGACCTTTGTTTAGGCATGGTTGTATGGTTTTCCATTGATTGACACACTGCTGTATTTGTTTGAGTATTTTTCCACAAGTGAAGGGGGGTAAAGTATAACCACACAGCAGATAGAATTGGAATCAGGCAGCATAAAAATTGACTAAGACAGGTCCATTTGCAGACAATGGGCCTTCCGTCTGGCTGTAGTTGATAACCTAGTAAAGGAAAACTGTTCCTTGATTGAATTAAACCGGCTATTGCACAAGCACAAAAGGCCAAAATTAAACAGCATTGTCTTTGAAACAAAAGTGAGTTTCTGAAAATAGCTGGGAAAAGAAAAAGCATTTTCCCAGAAACCTGTAAGTGTGAAGACAGCTCTCAGAAGAGCTCCTATTCCTTTTGAATATATACTTGACAATATGTTTGTTCAAGGACCAAGAATGAGTTAATGAGATGAGATGAATTTTGGTCAAGCAATGTAAATCATCCTCCTTAATAAAAACCAAACACAGTTTTATAATGAAAGTAGCTCAGTGTGGTTAGCAACCTGGAGAGCAGAAACGCCATGGGGAGTGCCACAGAACAGATTTTCCCAAGGGGTACTTTTAAATTTCCCTATTCCCGTTTAGCTTGGACTTGGCCTAAATTATACATGCACAGAATAAATAAATAGAAATAGGCCTATGTCTGTAGCTAGAGTTTTCCTGCCTGGCCCACAGTCAGGACAAATCTCTGTCACCTGCCAGTCCCAAAGCCGCTCAGACCCAACCAAGTAAACACAGAGACTTATATTACTTACAAACTGTATGGCCATGGCAGGCTTCTTGCTAACTGTTCTTATATCTTAAATTAATCCATTTTTATAAATCTATACCTTGCCACATGGCTTGTGGCTTACAGGCATCTTCACATGCTGCTTGTCATGGCAGCGGCTGGCAGTGTTTCTCTCTGACTCAGCCTTCCACTTCCCAGAATTCTTCTCTCTGTTAGTCCCGCCTATACTTCCTGCCTGGCCACTGGCCAATCAGTGTTTTATTTATTGACCAATCAGAGCAATTTGACATACAGACCATCCCACAGCACCTTCCCTTTTCTTTTTTTTTTTTTTTAAAGAAGAAGGTTTTAACTTTTACACATCTCCAAAGCCAGCTTGGTATATTTGAGAATTTGGGCATAGCTTCTCTTACTACTTCCTGCTGGAGGGGGGCGCTGTATCTTATGGGGACACAAAGAAAATTTTAGGATTATAGAGTAGTCTGTGGGGGTGTATCATCTGAGCCAGTTGCCTTGAAATGGTTCTGGATGTTGGATCATCTGGGCCATGATGTCATCGGAGACCTTTCAGGTGGTCTTGGCTGGTCAAACCTGATGTATCTTAATCTGGAACAAATCCATAGCCTCTGGCTTTCTGTGGAAATAAAAGCAGAGCCTCCTTTCCAAAGCAACATATCCTTACATCCAAATTTTGAAGTCAAGGTACCTTTAAAATATACATTTTGGCATAACTCAACAGCTTTTGCAATCAAATGTTTTTCTTCAGTTACGAACATCAAAGAGAACATAATCCAGATTCTCTGTGTGGTACCCATCTTTATGTGGCTTATTTTTTATGTTACCTTGAGCCTATTGCTTTAAACTGCAGCATTCTAAGACTGAAACGGCACTATGGCTGCTGGCTCCGCCCACCTCAGCTTCCCAACATGGCGGTGATACGTTTTCCGCCAGCGCTGGGAGCCATCAACTCTCAGAAATAGTCGGTCTATGCTTCTATCAAAGCAGTGTGTAGCCCAGAAACCTCTTTTTTTGTTTTGTACTAGCAAAGGCTAAATCCACCACGCAGCTTAATGTGCCACTTGCACACACCTCATTCCCGCCATAGTGCTGGTCAAACACACATGCCAGGAACCTGCCATACAGTAGCTCAAGCCTGCAGGTTGTGGCTAACTTGAGAGAGACAACTAGGAAGCTGTTTTAGCTCCGTTTTAGAATCTTCTTTTTATGCTTTCTCAGGTCTTAAGTGGAAATTCCTGCCCCATGTTCTGGTGCCATTTGTAGCTAGATTTTTCCTGCCTGGCCCACAGTCAGGACAAATCTCTGTCACCAGCCAGTCCCAAAGCCGCTCAGACCCAACCAAGTAAACACAGAGACTTATATTGCTTACAAACTGTATGGCCATGGAGGCTTCTTGCTAACTGTTCTTATATCTTAAATTAATCCATTTTTATAAATCTATACCTTGCCACATGCCTCGTGGCTTACCAGCATCTTCACATGATGCTTGTCATGGCAGCAGCTGGCAGTGTCTCTGACTCAGCCTTCCACTTCCCAGAATTCTTCTCTCTGTTAGTCCCGCCTATACTTCCTGCCTGGCCACTGGCCAATTAGTGTTTTATTTATTGACCAATCAGAGCAATTTGACATACAGACCATCCCACAGCATACGTCTGTGGAGAAAGTATGGGTTTTGAAAAAAAAAAAAAAAAGGGTGTTGAACATTTCCTTGGTAGAAAAGAGTTAATGGCCATTTAGTAATTTCTATCAGTAATTATATTGAGTTCTTACAACAAAACTGTGTGTAGCTATTATTGGCACTACTATATCACATATTAGGAATATGTTCAGACCTCTAATAAGATTTGTTTAGTAATTTATGTTTCTACAGCTAGTAAGTGACAATGACAAATTCTGAGCATAGCCCATAGTTAAATCCCATACATTTGCTCACTGCACTATCATTTCCCAAAATCAGGTCTTTATAATTCAGCCTTTCAAAGCTATCTGCAGAAACATCAAGGCTAAGTAAATTGGAGAATAACTCTTGGCTCTATAGTTCCTGAGATCACCATCTGTTCGTGAGTCACATGACACAATTATGTATTAAATTATCAGAAGCCATCAAGTTACAAAACGTACTATAATTACACAATTCCCAACATTTTCTACATTATAGTTGAAAACTATGCCTTTGATTTCTTTCTAAGACCAAGCTGTAACACATTCAGTTTGCAAAGATAATGTCAAACATGTGTAAAGCTAAAGTATATGTATAATACCTCCAGCTCCCCACCCAAATGACAGTAACTAGCAGGTAGGTTCTTACTTTCTATTAATTAAAGAATCAAAACATAGGAAGAAACTCATGGCAGGATGAAAGTAATGTTTATTAGTAAGAATTACAGACTCCCAGGACACAGGAGAGAATACCAGAGCTCAGAGAGCTGATCCCAGGGGACCTGATTTTTTTATTGTATTTGAGTATCTCCCACCTAGTGATTTTCTTCCTTTCATCTACTGATCTTAAGATGTCCATGTGTCCCTTCTTGTACAGGCATTGGGTTCCCAGGATCTATCCCCCAGCATGGAAATAACTGCTATAGTGTATCCTGTCATGGTGCACTAGTACAGAAACAACTTCAGGGTTCTGGGAGCTAAAATAGCCCTCTTTTATTTTGTTGTATTTACACAGACAGAAACTTACTTTGGGGAAAAATGGAAACATAAAGAAAGGATAAAGGAAAATTGATAAAGGAGCTAATTGTTTTAACCTTCTCAATTCCCATGGTACCATGGCTTAATTGCTTTCTCTATATGATCTCCTCAACTACTGGGGAAGGGGACAACAGTCTTTCTGTCTACATCCTGATGACATAGGGGTCATTGAAGGAGAGCCCTCAGCTGGGGACAACAATCCATGGGTCTTCATTAGCAGCAAGATGGGATGTTCATGGGGAATTCAGAAGATTAAGGAGGCAAAACCAAATACCATCCAAAGCAAAATAGCCAGTGTTGGTCCCAATAGGGAAGAAATCAGGTGACAAAGTGCACCACAAGTTAGGATTAAGTGGATATGAGAGAAGTTAAATGCCATGCTCACAGACCTTGAGGTATTTGGACAGGCAGAGATGAGGGGAGGCCGTTTACTGAACAAGAGTTTCAGACTCTAGTGACTCACAAAGGGACATGGAGTCTGAGGCTCTCTCTGTCTTTTTCTTTCTTTCTCCCCCACCCCACAGCTTTTTTTTTTTTTAAGATCTCATGATTACAAGGTTTTCAGAGAATGCAATAGATCCAGGAGTATAGTCCTGACAATGAGATTTTAAAGGGGGTACCAAGTCCCCAGGGCAGGAAAGAGAAGAACTTAGATAATTATCCCAAAGGACCTTTGAGGAAATCTTGAATGGATCTGTTGGAATCAGGCCAACTGGGTAGTATGAGGAGGGCATTTTGTTGTTTTGGATTATAGGACACATTTATTGGTCATATAGATTCTCAAAAGAAGTAAATCCGCATTTGTCTGTGGTGTTTCTGAGCAGATTTAAGGTATAAGCCAAGGGTCTCACTTGTGAGCAGTGAATTCCTATATCAATTGCTCATGGTTATCTATTAAGAATTTCTACATTATTTTGTTATATTTCCCTCTTCAGTTTTAAGACTATTTGGATGTCCAAAACTAACTACTTTTTATTAAGTTGTATTGAAATTCTTGTGCTCAAATGTAATTTGGGTCTGGGGAGAAGCTAAGCCTCTGGTTCCCTAAGCACATGTCTCATTGTTTTCAGGGACTTACTTAGCATTGGGGAGCAAGGGCCAAAACGTAATCCCTTTCAGATCTTCTAGGTTATTGAACACCCAGAAGGTCACTTACACCAATATGTTATTTTTAACTTCTCTGTAACATTGTACATAAATTTTGAGCAAAAACTAAACAGTTGAAGATAAATCCTGAGTAGACATAAATTATTATTCTCTAAGCCAGTAGGTGTAAATGTTGTCTAGAGTAGATCAACAACTTGAAAAATCTGTCAATTTAGATAGAGTTCTGACTAAAATATTATGTCATAAATTTTAATAATGTTACATATGAATGGAAAAGTATTGGCTCAGGAACGAGCTCAGACCAAGTTCTCAACATGAAGGCTATTCATTTGCCCCAGAGACACAGAGGGCAGAGATAAGAGACAAAGACAGGAGATAGTGGAAGAGAGAGAAGGGGAAAGGAACCAGGAAAAGGGGGCAGGTATATTTGTACTGAAAGGACAAAGGGCTGACTCTGGATGGAGAAGACATCTGGCTCATAGGCAGTTTATAAAGGTACAAGAGGAAATCCCATGTAAGGATGAGGTGTTTAATTTCAACTGGGCATGTTAATTGGGTGAGCCCAAAAGCAAGGTTGACTGCTGGATTTCAATACATTGATAGCTGAACCTTGGTAGTTAGCCTCAGGAGGAAGAAGTGGCCAAATAAGTGAATAGACTTTGTGGGAGCAGCTTCAGGAATGTGATCTAATGGTTTTTAGCCTTCACCCAGTATCTGATGAAAGCAGATGCAGAGATCCACAACCAAACACCAGGCCAAACTCCAGGAGTCCAGTCATAGAGAGGGAAGAGTGATTCTATGAGCAAGGGGCATCGAGATCATCATGGGGAAATCTACAGAGACAACCAAACCAAGCTAGTGGGAACTCATGAATTTTAGACTAACAGCTGTGGAGCCTGCATGGGACTGTCCTAGGCCCTCTGCACGAGCAGACAGTTGTGTAGCTTGATCTGTTTTAGGGGCCCCTGGCAGTGGGATCAGGATAAGCTGGCTTTTTGGAGCCCATTACCTATGATAGGACACCTTGCACAGCCTTGATGCAGGGTAGAGGGGCCAGGACCTACTTCAACTGAATGTATCAGATTTTGTTGACTCCTCATGGGAGGCCTTACTTTTATGGAGGAGGGGATAGGGGAAGATTTTGGGGGGGAGGCTTGGGGGAGCAGAAGGAAGGATGAGGAGGGATCTGTGGTTGGTATGTAAAATGAATAAAAATTTCTTAATAAAGAAATGTATAATTTTATTATGGATCTTTAAAAAATAAAATAAAATAGAAACAATACAACATATTTTAGAGTTTTATTGTTGTGAAAAGATAAAAGACATCATGACCATAACAATTCTTATAAAGGAAACATTTAATTTGGGCTGGCTCACAGATCAGAGGTTTAGTCCATTATTGTTATGGCAGGGAGCATGGTGGTATGCAGGCAGACTAGAGAAAGAGCTACGAGTTCTACATCTGGATCCACAGGCAGCAGGAAGTGTCAGTGAACCATTAGGCAGGCTTGTAATGCTGAAACCTCCAAGACTGCCCACATTGAACCACTTCCTCCAACAAAGACACACCTACCCCAGCAAGACCACATCTCCTAAATATTGCCACTCCCTGTGAGCCTATAGAGGCCAGCCATTTTCTTTCAAACCACCACACAAACAATTTTATTTAGCAAATTACTAAAAGTACATTCATACTTTTAGGAAATTTCCATTAACTGTCATTTGCCAGAGTAGACTCATAGGACATTTAGATTTCTAAACTCTAACAGAGAGAGAAAGTGAGATTCTTTAATGTTTCACCTAAAGACATCGTTGTTTGAGATTAGCACATCATGGCTTCATGTATAGGGTGGAAACCCACAGGCAGATAAATACATTTAATGTGATTCACCTGTTTCTCACAACCAGCTATTTCTCACAGCTCCAATGAGCAACTATGCTCTTAACATTAGTAATTATTGCAGTAGATAATTAATCAGAAGAATTATTAAAATGCCCTAGAGTTCAGGAGACTTTGACAGAATATTCAAACCCACATCCAATTATCTGGATCAGAAAATGATACACAAACACACACGTGAACTATCAAATACTTTGATTTTTTTCCTGCCTCCCTTTTCATGTCCTTTTTCTAGATATGACCTTATCATGAAATCACATGTAGTAATTTGTGGTATAGGATGGTCAAGAAATATTTTCAACCTTAATATGTAAATATTTCCCTTTAAAACTTTACAATAAAACTTGTTTCTTAGGCATCAGGCTTGTACTTGAGTCCAGTATCACTTTAGTCACATATACGTATTAAAGGGGACATGTATTTTAGGGTTGGTGCTCATCTTTGGCGCTAATGAGACACAATGGTTCTCAGGAGCCTTGATAGGAAATACCCACCTCCATTAACTATGTTTCTTTAGAGTGTACACATATTTCTTCTTTGCTATGGATGGTGGGTGAGGTATATTCATCATTGTTTTTCTTTGTCTAGTTGATTTATTTAACGTTTTTTATTTTTTTCTGATTTCTTTCATAATAATTGTTCATGAGGGAGAAAATACAGAGGGAAGAAAGAAAATCAGAAAATGATTATCACATCCAAAGTCCAGGTTTTATTTCTGACACCTAAAATGAATGGGGTTGGGGAAGACAGGACCAAAGAGAAGAAAGGGAAAGGGAGAAGGGGGAAGGGAGGAGAGAACGTCAAAGCCAGAGGAACCAGTCATTGTAGGACACAAGAATACCAGAGAAAGTGCTGGACTAATGAGTGGAAATGAAGGGATGGTCCTGAGCCCAAGAGCAATATTTCATCATGTGCTTTTCTGTTACAGCTTGATTTCATTGTGTCTGCCATTGGTTCAAACTTGTTCAGGATGCCAAGACACTTTTAACTACAAAGCACTCTCCCAAGTGCTGAGAACGTTAGCAGGCACACGTGTATTGCACAATTTCCTTCTCTGTCTGGTCTATATTTATCCTTCCACCATGCCAAAAAGAGAAACTAAATGGAAGGATTGGGGGAAATATTTTGCCATTCTAGAGTCTCGCTATAAAAATCATGACCAAGTAAATTAATTAACATATGCAAAAGTCCTCTTTAAGTAAAATGCTGTATACATGTACAATTCACATTTTTCCTGAAAGTATACCACATTGTCATAGAACATGCAGAGAACTTAGTAACAACATTATGCTGAGCACTTTTCCAGGAATATTTTCAAATACTTCTAACCTTCCTCTATTCACATTGTTTTTTTTTTTTTTTTTTTTGGTCTTCATGTTCTTGATATTTTATCTGTTTTAGTTTCCGTGTTTAAAATTCTCACAAGAATCTTCTTCTGAGTTTGCAACTTCCTATCTAGGTCAGTTTAACATTCTCAGGGTACAAAAGAAATCAGAGGTCACTCAAAGCCAAGAAAAGCAAAAAACAATAGGCAGATTTTTGAAATAAACTTTTATTGTATACTGATTTGTCAGTATTTATTTGTGTGTACTAAAAAAATTACAGAGGTCATAAGTAACATTGGGGACTGTATTTAAAAAGTACAGTCAGCCCACTGAACTGGCAACCTCCTAGAAACAGCTAGAGAACACCTAACGCATGTGATTTATTCCTCCCCTAAGGAAATTGTCTGAAAAATTCATCTGCCCACTTTATGTCTAGTTCATTTTCTGTTTCTAAAGAAAAGTTCGCTGTCTGAGTTGAAGTAGAAAAAACACCTGTGGGACCAAGGTGCTCATCCAGTTGAAGCAAACAGTGTGCTTTAAGGGCCTCTGTAGGGACTCTGGAGAAGGAGATTGGTTAAATGGCTCCTGGTGCTGTGCTAATTTATGTCACACAAAGAGCTTGTGTACCTAGAGCATAGTGTACACTGCTCTCCTGTCTCACGGCACTCAGGGCAAAATGTGAAGGAAAGGGTGTGAAAGGAAGTGAATGATCCCTACATAGTATTGGCTATTCTTATTTACCATTAGCTTTAAACTGATATATAGCCATAAACTGATAAATAGCTATAAATTCATCTGTATTTTGAAATTTTAGCAGGGATTTGTTCACATTTTTATGCCTAACATATAAGTTTTATATCTTAGATTATGCAAAATATTGTATTCATTTATATTACACATAATAGGTTATTTATAATTAAAATATTAATGCTTTTGTTAACAAATGGAACGTTAGTCAAAATATCATAATTCCTTCACTTACAACTTTGAGTTTGAGCATGTTAAAATGTAAATAACAGGTCTTCATTTTAATTCTGTCACAGTAAATTTGTATAAGAGTAATTAAAAATTGTTTTAGCTAACATTCATGAAGACAGTGAATACTTTAAATACTTAGAACGGTGCCCCTAATGATAGGAAATTCTATCAAAGACCACACCTTTGTTTCTAGAGCTGCATTTCTATCTTTGGACTATCTGCTGGAAAACTAGAATCAAGTCTCAAATGTTGCCTTTTAAATTGTATCTTAAGTATGATAAATGCAGAACAGTAATGGCTCATATTCTTTAAGTGTAAAAGACCTTGTGATTACTTGATGATACCTACAAGTGCCTATATTCTATCAGAGTTGCTTTTAAAGGTGTTACTAAGATGTTTTCTTTTCAGGAGATTGATAAACTAATAAAAAGTGATGTCAGGTGCTAAAAGAAGACCATAACTTTTCTTGTTCTGGAGCATGGTGGATGTCTACAATTTTGTTCAGATAAGGACAGAACCTAGAAAAGTAGTAGCTGTTTTTAATGTGTAACATACTTCCATTATCACTCCCTGTCTTAGTTACTTTGATATTGCTGTGGTAAAACACCATGATTAAGGCAAGTTATAGAAGAAAGAATTTTTTTTATTTACAGTTTCAGCGGGTTAGAGTCCATCATGACAGAATGGAGTTAGCAGGCAGAAGGTGATTGGAATAGCAGCTGAGAACTTACATCTTGAATTGAAAGCAAGGGGTAGAAAAGGCTGACTTGAAATGGCAGTAAAATCTCAAAGCCTGACCTCAGTGACGTACTTGATCTAGCAACACCACCCCTCCTAATCCTGACCAAATGGTCCCCAACTGGAGACCAATATTAAAATGCCAGAGAGTAATAAGGACCATTTCATTCAAACCACCACACTCTCCTTCCCTCTGATAAATAAATAGGAGAGATAGATGATAGATAGGTAGATAGATGATAGACAGATGAGGTAGATAGTACATAGAAAATAGATGACAGAAAGATAGATGATGATAGATGAGTAGATGATAGATAGGTGATAGGTAGATTCACACACATATTATTATGTACATTATTCTCTCTGTGTCTGTGTGTGTGTCTCTGTGTGTGAGTATGTGTGAGTGTGTGTCTGTGTATGAGTGTGTGTGAATGTGTGTGTGTGTGTTTGTGTGTGTGTGTGTGTGTGTGTTTGTGTGTGTGGTTTGATTTTTTTGGAAACTTTAGTTGTGCTGTCCACTTTGGGAAAATATCTGTTTATGGTACTGAGTTGGCATTGTTCAGAAATCAATAGCTATATTGATTCCCTCCCATGAACAAAAAAATCTGGGAGGAGCAAAGAAGAGTTTCTGCTTTACATTTCTTTATCTGTCAACTATTTAATAAATTCCTTAGGCTAGATGGTTTTCTACCTGTAGCTCTATTTATATATACTTTGTATGTGATTTTTCTAGCTGTATCTCTATATACATATATAAAGAATATACAGAAGAGATCCCAACTGGATCAAGAACACAGAGGGAAAACAAGGAATGATCATGGTAAATGAAGACCACATGAGAATAGGAAGAAACAAAGTGCTAGAGAGGCCCACAGAAATCCACAAAGATACCCCCACAATAGACTGCTGGCAATGGTCGAGAAACAGCCTTAACTGACCTACTTTGGTGATGGGATGGCCAAACACCCTAATTGTCATGCTAGAAACCCCGTCCAGTGACTGAGGGAACTGGATGCAGAGATCCATGGCCAGGCCCCGGGTAGAGCTCCGGGAGTCCAATTGGTGAGAAAGAGGAGGGTCTATATGAGCGAGAATTGTTGAGACCAAGGTTGGATAAAGCACAGGGACAAATAGCCAAATGAATGGAAACACATCAACTATGAACCAATGGCTGAGGGGCCCCCAACTGGATCAGGCCCTCTGAATGGGTGAGACAGTTGATTGGCTTGATCTGTTTGGGAGGTATCCAGGCAGTGGGACCGGATCCTGTGCTCAGTGCATGAATTGGCTGTTTGAAACCTGGGGCTTAGCAGAGAAGCTTGGCTCAGCCTGGGAGGAGGGGACTAGACCTGCCTGGACTGAATCTACCAGGTTGATATCAATCCTCGGAGGAGTCTTTGCCCTGGAGGAGATGGGAATGCGGGGTGGGCTAGGGGGAAGGGGAGCGGGGCGGGAGTGGGGAGAACAAGGGAATCCGTGGCTGATATGTAAAATTAAATTATATTGTAAAATAAAATAAAATAAATTCAAAAAAAAGAATATACAGAAAAGACCAAGAATGTAAGATTAGGAAGATAAGAGAGCATCTGAGTAAAAATAAGATAGTAATGGGAGACAACAATCAATCCCTGTATAATATCAAAGCATAAATGAAGAAATAGACACTTGTATTTATAACTAGGAACTTTAGAATGCTTGAAAACCTGCCACACTCACGGCATACCAAGAAGGATGAAAATGTTATGTGCAAATCAGCATGGTAGCCTGGCCTAAGGCAATGGAGGCCTCCATCACCATAACTGATAATAACTTGTAGATGGGAATGGGTGCCTGGATTTCCTGCCTTCATAGTTAAAGAATTATACAGAGTAAAAATAAAACACATTGGGAAGATGATCATATACTGGGCCTTATAAAAAATGGAAGTGGTTCCTTTAATTAATGAAGGTCTACAACAGGAAGACAAATGAAAGAAAACTAAAAGTAGTGATATAAGTCCAAACAAAAGAAAGTGGGGGTGAGGAAGTGGGTAGGAAAGCTCGTTTTGGAGGGATTTCTCACAGTGTTTCTCCACATATAAGTGCTTACTTGAATTTCATTGCATCTCCTAAATGATGGGGAAGCATGGGAACATTGTGTTTAGAAAGATAAATGTGCTTCATTTGTCAGGGCATAGATTTAAGAGTCACTAATGGCAAAGGGAACACCAGGAGGTTTCCATAGTCTTCCTGAACAGTGTCAATAAGGACCCGGACAATAGACACTACATGTGTATGCTGCATAGAATTTTCATTTAATTAAGCATCTTCATGTAACAGAAGTGGAGGTGAGCTTGTTTCATATGTTATGGGTATTCAGGAGGATTAGGAAAAGAAGAAAATGACCCATTACATATGATAAAACTAATTTGCTTAGATACTAATAAATTTGGAAGGGATGGAATTGTTCCTATATTTACTTTACATATCTAGTCCTTGATAAAGCTACTTAGATGCATGTCTCCAGAGCTGTAATGATACGGCGTGTGGGAGGTCTTGGTGGGTTGGGCCAAGGTGCCCCAATTGATGAGGGAAACACACCATGCATACACAACAGCAGGCAGCATGGCACAGTGGAAAGTTACTCACACCCCAGGCACGGCATCCATATGGAAGTTTATTTTGAGGGGAGGGGAGAGAGAATAGAGGGAAGGAAAAAGGAGAAAAAGAGGGAGGGGTGCATACCTCATAGGAATAGAGAGTAGGAGAGACGGGGGAGGAGTTTTCTTTTTGAGGGGGATTTTATGTCAGGACACAGGACAGGTCCCCAAGGGGTGGGCCAGAATGCCAACATTCCTCCATTTTGTTATTATAAAAAGATGAGTTATGGATAGCAAATGAGGAAATAAGGGTGCTGAATTCCCAGGGAATTGCTTCCTGCTGTTCTTGTGGTGAAGTGGGAGGGGGAATTTGGGAGTCGGGTCATGCATAGTGGGAAATGTGAGTGAAGAACATTCTGTTGGCTATCATTGTAGAGATCTCAAGCATCTGTTCCTTGTGGGAGCTGAGAAGGCAGGTTGCTAGGAGAAAAAAATAGACTGATATCATGGCCTTATGAGTGGGGCTAGCTATGGGAAATGTGATAGCTGCTAGAAAAGATGGAATAGAGAAGTGCCCTGGTTGTACAGAAGAAGCAAGGGTGAATGAATGAGACACAAGAGCAGATATGTCCTTTTATTGGGACATCTTGGAAAACCAGGTTCTGATTGCTGAGTAGGTGCCTGCTTGAGCCTGGAGAGACGATACCAGCAGTGAATTGAGGGATGATGTGTTCTTTAGGAGTACATGAGCCATCCTATCTATTATTTTTCTGGAGGTGGGGGTGCATCCATCTAAGTTAGCATCCTTGGTTGGTGGTTGGCATCCTCAGAGCTGGTGCAAGGGCTGACATATATGGAAGACCTTCTGTGGGTTGGCCTTGGCCCAGGCAGGAGGAGGGAAACTGCAAAATATGCTCAAAAATTAGTCGGGTCAAAATGGGTTCTGGATACTGTTAGTTTTCCTCACATCAGATTTCTTGATACAGAAGCAGAACCTTTTCCAGGAGCCTGTAAGTATCTGACAGACATCTCAACAGATTTACATCTTGGTGTCAGAGCAAAAGGGTTAAAAATGCATAGAAGTTTAAGGACTCCTAAGAGCTGTTTGTAGTCAATGCTATATCAGTTTCTCAAAACTGCATTGATCAAAATTAAGTCTTTGAATCTCTGAAGTTATATCTGAAACCAGTCTATCCTGTACCATGAAGTCTGTGAATGAGGCATACCTGTCTGTATTTTTAACAGGAAACTTATTAATGAGCTATCAAGGCACTTGTAGTCTTGGGATTGGGGCTGTTAAACTGGTACTCTAGTCATCAAACACCTTCAGATCTGAGAAGGATAAATTTAAGAAAAAGTGAGACAGCTTTCCACCTACCTAGGGCAGTAATCCCGTCTCTCCATGGTCACTGCGGGGACAGAAGACGAAAGGCACCACTTGTTCAGCTGCTAAGCCCAGGAGATCTGACAGATTTTTTTTTTTTTTTTGAGTAGGAATTTGGGAAGAGTGACCCACCTTGATTTTACAGCATGGGGCAATTGATCCTCCATGGTTTCATTTATTCACAATCTGGACAGGATTTCAGCAGGTGTCTAAGGTGGTGTTTCACTGTATGGCTGGCCTTGTTATAAGCTTCCAGATGGAAGTTCTTCTGCAGCCATCCATCTTCTTGGAGAAAATACAGGATGCTGCCAGGAGCTGACATGTCTCTCTATCATAAAAAAGCCTTTATATTAAATGCCATATTCCCAGATCTCTAAAGGTGTTCCAGGACTGGGGGAATAAAATCTGTTAAGCATATCTAAATTAACTCAACAGCATATATATGTGGTGACTTTTATTTGTGCTCTAACAAATAAAGCTTGCCTGGGACCAGATGATAAAGCCAGCCACTGTATTAAACATAGAGGTCAGGCAGTGGTAACACACACCTTTAATCCTAGCTTTTAGGAGGCAGAGATTCATCTGGATCTCTGTGAGTTCAAGGCCATGCTGGGAATAGAGCCAGACATGGTGGCACACGACTTTAATCCCAGCACTAGTTAACCATAGAGGTCTGGAGGGCTGTACAGACAGACAGGAAGTGGTAGAACTGGACAGAAAGAGGAAGTGCTGTAACTGCAGAGAGAGAAAGTAAGATGGTAGGACACAGAAAAGTATATAGGTATGAGAATACAGGAAGTAGCTTTCCTTTGGGCTGAGGATTTCCTAGTGGTGAGCAATTGTGGCTGGATTGTTTTATCCCTCTGATCTTTCAGCTTTCACCCCAATATCTGTCTCCAAGTATTTTATTAATAAGACCATTTAGCAATTCATGTTACATATATAAGTTAAATCTGGACATACAGTTTTCCCAATCAGTTACAAATTACCAATGGTAGCAAAGACAAGGAGGCTATACAAACATTCTTGTACTGTTATTTTTTAAGTCCCTGTAATTCTGATCTTTGAGTAGAGCCAGATTATAATCCTTAATGATTTATATAGAAGTAATGATTTCATAAGGTCATATAATACCTTTTTTGGTTCTGCATAAAAAGGTCAAGTGTCTTGTTGCAGAACCATTTTAGGTAATAAATCTATTATTTCACAACTTTGGACCCAGTTTTTTAGGATATCAATGAGCATTAAAGACATATGAACTTTCTGTTTTTGACCTTATTTAAGATGGCTCATGCCTGACCACATGATCGCCCTCTGGCACCTGACCATGTGTGGGATTTTTTTTTTGTTTTTGTTTTTTGTTTTTTGTTTTGTAAAACATGAGGAACAAATATGGAACATATAAACTTAAGCATTTAAAATCAATCAGAAACGCATACAGGTGGCCACATCAATCATACATTTCCATCCACATACACAAAATAGAGTTTTTAGAAGAAAGATGGAGGAAAGTTTTCCCAGGAAACTTTCACAGTTAATGCATTGGAACTTGGAGGCAGTGATGTAGAGGAGACTGGCAAACAAAGTAGCAGTGCAGCTGGGTGGGAGAGAGGGGTCCCCCAGGCTGCAGCATGCAGTGGTGGCCATAGGATGAGAAAATGGGGAAAGAGAGACAAAGAGAAGAATGAAGCGTTTTGAGTGAAAGCATGAGATGCCAGCAGACATAGAAGCAGGGGGTGGAGATAAAGAAGGACTCCAGCAGAGTAGAGCCAGGATAGAGATTAGGTGGTAGACACATTTTCCATAATGATGTAGAAGGTCCAACAGACTGACCTCCAGCATCCCAGAGCGTCAGCGAGGACCAAAAATGGCTCAAAACTATCAGTGGATCATCATCCAAAGGCTATGGGCTGTGGGGTACAGTGGGCACAAGCTGTTGGCATATGCCGTTGGGGGAAGGCTGAAAGCCCGAAAGCCCGAGACTCGTGGTTGCCAGTATTGGAACTCTGAGAAACTATGGTTGAAAGACATATGAATCCTCATTTGTGGAAAACAGCCAGGAGGGAAGGGAGGAATCTTATTGATGAGGTGAAGAGTCCCAGTGGACCTCCAGTTGGAAAAGTGATGGTGTTAGGTGGTACAGGGTCCCAGCATTTCTTGGACTGCCTGCCGGTAAGAGAAAATGCCAGGGGAAATCCTTCGAGTCATGACACCAACCTTAGTGGGTTGGGCGAAGATGCTCCTACGGATGAGGGAGACATGCCACACAGACACTGTGCGGGTGGCATGGTACAGTGGAAAGTTACACCCCAGACACAGCATCTGCATGGAAGTTTATTTTGAGGGGAGGGGAGAGGGAATGGAGGGATGGAGAAAGGAGAGAGAAAGAAGAAAGAAAGGGTCAGAAAGTAAGGGTGCACACCTCATGGGAATGGAGAGAAGGGAGGGGGAGGAGTTTTCTTTCTAGAGGGGACTTTACATCAGGACGCAGGCAGGTCCCAAGGGGTGAGCCAGAATGCCAACAAGATTAATATCGTAAAGTGGGGTATAATACAGGTAACGTGTATATTGAAGGGCTCTAGTACGCCAGAGCATTGAAAACATGGCTCTGCCAGGCCTTGCCCTACCTCTACTCCCACTACCCTGCTAAACTGCTAGACTACCTTCCTAAAGCTAGCTGGCAAAGTCTATTCCTCTGTTTGGCCACTTCCCTCTCCTGAAGCTGACTACCATGGTCCAGATATCAAAGTATCCAAGTCCAGCAATAAACAGCTCCCATCAAAATAAACCAATTCATCCTAACATGGAATTTCCCTTTTCCTTTTATAAACTTCCATTTACTTATTGATTATACATTTCTCCTCTCTATCCAGAGGCAGTTCTTTGTTCCTCCAGGGCAAATATCCCCTTCTCCCTCTCTCTTGTTCCTTTTCCTTTTCTCCCTTATCCTCTGTCTCCTGTCTTTGTCTCATATTCCCTGCTCTTTGTCCCTCTGGGGCAAATAAATCTCCATTGTGCTAAGAACTTGGTGTTGGGGTGTCTTGTGCCGATTCCATTCCTTTCATATATAGTATTAGACATTGTCAGATGGAAAGACATACACATTTTCTATTAATAAATTTTTAAGAGCTCTCTTCTGTAAATTAGGGCTATTATCAATTATACATACAGGTTCTCCTAATGAAATTGAATATTAACTTCTCATGTATGAACAGGCAGATTATTAGACAATTAAGCATGTTTTAAGAGATTCAAAATGGGAGCATCTGATGTTATTAATCTGTTATTGTTGACTTCATCAGAAGGAGTCTTTTGAACACAATAAAATGGCAAATTAAAATCACCTGTTGAAATATTAAGTCATGCTAACCTATAAATAAAACATACTGGTTTAGTAGAGAAGTCATAGATTTTTATTATTGTTGTCTACATACCTTGAAAATGAAAGCAAGAGAGGACAGTTTCAAGATGAAAGACGCCAGTACCTATGGGCAGGGTATGTGTTTGGGGGACAGGGGACAAGGTGCTGCTTTAAGAAGCCTGAGAGACCCGTGGAAGGTTGGAAGAGAGGCAGAAGCTTCACAAGGAGACAGGGCAGCAAGGATGAGCCCACGGAAGGCACACTATCTCCAGAATAACTAAGAGAAGGCAGGTCTTATGGGACGATGCTTTTAAAAAGTGGTTTCATGGATTTGTTAAAAAAAAAAAAAAGATGCTATAATGGTGTGGAGTGCATGGCACACAGAAACAGAGCTAGAGACGCAGCAGCAATCATAGGTATGGGAGCATGGCTGGGGCAGACAAAACAGCTTTTCTTTGATGAGTAGGGTCAATCCACAAGCTGCCTGGAGTCTTGGGTCAATACCGGACCAGCCTCACCCCATTGGTGCCCACTACGCAGGGTGCTGCCACTCAACCTGCAACAGTGGCAAGGGCAGGGTGGTGTAAAACAGCCTGGAGCTCATGCAGATACAGCCCTTGACACTGCCCTGTGCTGCTACCAGTTGCTATGTAGAAGGAAGCTTCTTTTGCCGTGGTATCAATGACTGCAGACAACTGAGAATGAGAGGCATTGAAGGCTTTTGTGATAACTTCCCCTCGACACACACATCAAAGTAAGATATACAGAAGGAAGAAAGGTGAAAAGTCCCAAAGCAAAAGGTAGACAAAGAGAAAGAGATTAATTTAGTTAAAAGAGCTATCTAGAAATGAGCTTCAGCTAGGCTGAGCATTCAAAACATAGTAAGTCTTCATTTCATGATTTTATAGTTGGTTGGTGGCCTTATAAGAAAAAGCCTGGCACATGGAACTGTTCATCAGATTTGTCAGCAAGTACTGTTAGCCACTGAGCTATCTCACAAGTCCTATTATTTCCATTATGTTTATTTATTTTTACTTATTTATTTAATTTTTTTGAAAACTTAATGTTTTCTGAATAAATCTATTCTGCATATCTCCCTTCCAACTCCTCTTATTCCTCCTTCCCCTTATTGTCTTCCTATTTAAAATTTGGGGAAAAACAAGATAAATATTCAAGTATAGAAGATTTACTAAATATATGTTCTTATTCAAATGATCAGTAGAAATGCAGTCCTTCAACCATGTACAATTTCATAACCCACTGATAAAGTTCCTATGACAAAGATAAGATACATGTTTGACTCCATAACTATTTATTACATTACTGGTATCTCTGAAATCAACCAAATAGGTTACCACCTTAACCATCATTTATTACTGATTTGAAAACATTTTGTATGATTCAATAAATGCAGTCATCTGTTTATAACTCAAATTGTCTAAGTAGGAACCTTTTCCACTTGCTCTTTACTTTCTTAAACATGACACTCAGCATTGGTCACACCTTACTCTTAGCAACTGTGATAAGAAATGTCAGTATCATTTTGTTAATTTTCTGCTTTGAAAGTATAACTAATTTTATCTTGAGTAGCAAATACCTTGGTGAAGTATATTGGAAAATATCAGTAAAAACCTAGATATCTTAATTTTAGAAATTCTAACCAATACTATGTTGGTCATTATTTTCAGGTCTTTCAGTTATATTTCTATAACTAGAAATATAGCTATAACTAGAAATATAGCTATTCCCACAACCATTTGAAGCTTAATCTACTCTATGAGATCAGCAGCTAAACTTAGTCTGCTAATGTTAGAATTCAGTTCTCTCAGTATGCTTACCTCAGTTTCAGCATCTGTTATGTGCTGGTGTATTCTAAATGTAGCCCATATCTTAATGATATAAAAGGTATGACTATAATAACTTATAGCATGTTTAACATTCCTTTGAACACTATGGATATAATGCTTTCTATCTAGTCAACCATGTAGCTATAGCCCATAACTTTGGAAGGTTTTTCTGTATTAAATAATGTTATGTTCTGAAATTCCTAAATAAATATCTCACCCAACCCTGTTTCCAAACAATTTTTTCTAAATTGACCTCTCTCTCTCTCTCTCTCTCTCTCTCTCTCTCTGTGTGTGTTTTAAACTTCATACACTTTTTAACAAAATCTCTTTAGTTTTTTGCTGCCTTGCTGGAATGTCCTGGAATGTTCCCATTGAATGCCTGCTGGAGTTGGGGGCTGGAATCAACTTTCCACATTTTTACCTTCATATCTTAATAAAGAAATTTCAATTTTCTAGACCATAGTTCCAACATATTTGTTCAGACTGTGCTTTCAATGGTACTTTTAAGACAATTTGGGGTTTAATTAATATTTTATTCAGCAATCTTTAGTAATGCAAATCAGCCTACATACATCTTTGAACCTCATCCCATAAGTTGGAGACATTAAGAAATAAATTGTTCCAAAGAAGAGAGAATTATTCCATATAACTGTTATTGGACTTGAACTCTGTCTCTTATCTGGGTTTCCAACTTGCTAGACTATGTTATAAATTATATATTTGCTATCTACACAAACACATGAACTAATTTCTTAAAATCTTTCCTTCATTTCTGTCTCATTTCTCTACTTTTTTGTCTTTCTCACTCTCATCATATACTCAAATTGTCTATTCATGGTCTAAGGTTCCAAAAATTTTATATCAGAATGTATGTATACATTTATGGTGATATTTTATTTGTACAAGAATGTGATTTGTATGTTAATAAATAAAGTTGCCCGGGGGTCAGAGCTATTAGCAAGCCATAGCAAAAGCTGGGTGGTGGTGGTGGTGGTGGTGGTGGTGGTGGTGGTGGTGCACACCTTTAATCCCAGCACTTGGTAGGCAGAGCTAGGTAGATCTCTGTGTGTTCAAGGATACAGCCAGCATTGGAGACACATGCCTTTAATCTCAATACCAACCACAGAAGACCTGGAGGTCTGTACAGACAGGCAGTGACTAGGAGGTCATGTGGTTGGGTTTACAACCAATGAGAAGGCAGAACAGAAACTCTATAAAAAAGACAGACACATAGGAATTAGCTCTCTTTCGGAGGGGTAGGACAAGAGCAACAGTGAAGGGTAAGGTTTTTAGCTCTTAGCTATTGCTCTGACCTCTTGGCTTTCATCTCTGTATTGGCCCTGTGTTTCTTATTTAATAAGACAGTTACATCTACATACATTCTCTATCACTTAATTGTAGTTTTCTAAAAATTTATATTTTTATAAACTATTTTTCAGATGAAAGGTCTTCTCTGGTGGGAATCTATACTCAAGTAAGAAAATCATTAGGTTACTTATTTTTGAGGATGTCACACAAAAAATTTTATTTGTTTAAATTTTATGTTCCAGTAAGAACACTTAATTTGAGATCTACCCTCCTACTACTAATACTGCATAATATACCGTTGTCTAAATACGTTCTTGAGTAACTGAATCTTATGCCTGGTGATTATTAATTTTTTTATCTTCTGAAACCACTATTCAAATTTGACTATGTGGGTTTGACTCTTTAGATAGCTCATGTAAGTGGGTATTGAAATATTTATCCTTCTATGATTAATGTACTTTATTTAGGAAGATTGGACATGAAATTTGAGAGACCTACAGGTCTGATCTATCAGAAAGAAATGAGGAAGCCACAATATTCCTGGCTTGCCTCACATCTAAAAAACAAAATGAAACAAGGGGTCATCGTATGTCACTTAGAGCCTGATGATTCTTACCAAGGATGCTATTAGCATCCACATGTAGGTAGGTCACTATATAGAAATACATGATTATGAGATTCTGTTCAATTTTCCTAGAGGATGAAGTGACAGTGATAAATGCTGATAAAATCATTTGTTGAACTATAACCATAGGTTCATAATTGTTTGTAACATAACAATAAAATAAATCAAAACCTGTCATATTGAACTTGCATAAGACAAGTCAAGAGAAAAATAAAAGAGCACAAAGAGAAGGAAAAAGATTAAAGACCCACTCATGTACACGCTCAGGAGCCCCATTATACTACTAAACTGAAAGCTATAGTTTATGCAGAGGACCTGATGCAGCCCCCAGGAAAAAAAATAAAAATATTTGGTCAAAGGCATCCTTTTTCATTTTCTGTAAATTGATTTCCTTAATTGTTGAAAGATTTTTTCCATAAAGTATTTTGCAAACAGTTTATGAGTGAAGCAACTGTGTTTAAAAGAAGTCATATAACCACTTAAGGTATTATTTCAAGAATAATTTCTATATATCTCAGGCTCCATTGGCTTCAAATTTTTTAGTCTTGGTATTTATTGAAGTTGAGGGCTGAGTATAAGCAAAAGTATTTTAAATGTCAAAATAACTCCCAGTCCAATTAATACTACCCATTTGCTCATAAATGTAGGTCTATTCCTGGTAATTCTACCAAAGTCCAAGGAATAATTATTATCCTTCTCCCATCTGATATTGACTGCTGATAACTCCTTAGTTAAGGGTAGGACTTGAAAATTCCTTTTTTTTTTCTTTCTTTTTTTGTGAATGTTATAGCCATATCAGGTCAATTCACAGCAGTCTGTCTCCATCCTCAAGTTTTTTTTTTTTTTAATTTATTTACTTATTATGTATACAGTATTCTGCCTGCACATATGCCTACATGCCAGAAGAGAGCACCAGATCTCACTGTAGATGGTTGTGAGCCACCATGTGGTTCCTGGGAATTGAACTCAGCACCTTTGAACTCTTAACCTCTGGGCCATCTCTCCAGCACCCATCCTCCAGTTTTGATGTTCTTTCTACCTCCTCTTCTGAGATGTCCCCTAGCCTTGAGGATGGGAGGGGTGGTTGACAACGATTCCCCATGTAGAGTTGGGCATTTCCAGTGAATTCTCATCACTTTGATCAGTTATCCATCTCTGCATTAACCGTTGCCCACTGCAAAAAGAACTTTCTCTGACTCAGGTTCAGAGAAACCCAGGTCTAGGCATAACAATAAATACAGATATTTAGAAGGCAATTGGAAAAGATGATCATTAAGCAATATGACAATAGTAAGATCCACTCTAGGACATATAACCTCCCCAGCCAATGACTTTTCACTAGGTTTGATTATGAAACATTCATTACCTGCTGTGGATTCTATGGATCTAACCTCAGATCCAAACAGAAAGTGGTTGGCTACCCCTTAATAGTCATGCCACTATTGCAACAGTAAACACGACCTGCCTAACAGCTTGGGATTGTAGCATGTAAAGATAGAGCACTAGGTAAAAATCCTTGATGATAAATTTTCTCCCTCAGCAGACTGAATAGCACCTTTTGGCACTATGAAAGCTAACTAACATGAAGGAAGTTGTCTAGATAGTTTTGGAATGATTTGTCTATGTTCTGTAGCCAGAATATCTACTGTCTTCAGCAACAGTGTTTTACCACATAGCTACATGGGAGGCCAAAAACAATGAATATAGTCTGTGCTGTTTTGGAGACCTTTAGAGCCTTCCTGGCAAATAATTTGTGGTGGCATAATCTGCTTATGTAAAGTAATTTCATTTGAAATATTTTTAAAAACATGTTTTGAAATTCACTAATTTTTATTGTTGTTATTGTTGTTATGTTTTTTGAGACAGAGTTTCTCTGCATAACAGCCCTGGCCATCCTGGAATTCACTCTGTAGAACAGGCTGGCCTCAAACTCACATAGAGCCACCTGCCTCTGTCTTCCAAGTGCTGGGATTAAGGTGTGCGCCACTATTACCCAGCCAGTAATTAATTTTAATAAAGTTTTTTCATACATTCTTAGTTTTAGTTAACCCACCCTCAAACTCCTCTTCTTCCCACCATCTGTTCCTATTCCTTTTTAACTATTTAATGCCCAGTATTTTGCCACATCTGTGTTATACTCAGCCTCAAACTATACTTTCTAATTTGTTTTTAAGAGAGTATGTTTGCATATTGATTTTTATATTCTATCCCTTTAGTTAACCAGTCATCTTTTCCAGTTTTTCCCTACCCTTTATTGCTCATAGATATTTAGGCCTTTATACCCCCAATATTTTACCTTTCTGCTTTTGTTTCACTTATAACCCATTGCTCTCTCCAAAATGGTCTCTTTCTAGAATCCTGGATTCTACATGTGCTCAAAGTTAAACACACAGAATAAAAGAATTGAAGCTAAGATCTTTGGAGTAGAGAGAATTTGTAGTGTTTGTCTTTCTTGGTATAAGTTGTTTCACTCCATAAAATTTTCCCACTTATCTAAGCATTACATTATTTTGTTTCCCTTTGGCTGATAAATATTTCCTTGTGTTTCTTTGCCATATTTCTTTATCTACTCTTCTGTTGATGGAAATCAAGGTTGAATTCCATAGATGATGTGAATAGAGCCGCAAATATTGTAGATGTCCAACTATCTCTGTAGTGGGATATAAAATATTTGGGGTATATGATGAATAGTGAGTCAAATGATAATTCTATTTCTAGCTCTTTTTTCAAAATATGAAATTAACATGTGTTTCTAGCCTTATAAACTGACATAAAAACTATAGACACTATAAGCATTGGAAAATATAATTTCTCCTTATATTATGTTCATTGACTCATGCTCATTCTCTAAGTATTGTGAATGATATTAATGTCAAAGACTTAAAAGCATGTTTTATATAGTAAATCTACATAGCTTAAGGACCTTCAGTACTTAATTTGAATGTTTATATGAGTTTTTGTTGAACAGAAGTTGTAGGTAAAACAAACCACCCCCATTCAAAATTAAGGAGTTAGTTCACACATGCACAAATGAAAAAGAGTTCATTAAACCCACATTTCTAAGATATTTCCTTTATCCATGAAGTTTGGACAAATGTATGGAAATCGTGGATATTGCTTTGGTAAATAGTGAAAGGATACTGTAAAACTTCATTAATAATGAATCCTAGAGAAGAGGAAAAATAGATTCTGAATGTGCCAGGTCCTTTGTTGTGTTTGGTGTATCTACATGCATGCAAAATTTGCTGAATTAAACTCTCTTTATTTGGTACATGCTACGTTGCAAACACCATCACTTACTTACAGAGCCAGGGTCACCTGATAATGGTCAGAGGGAATGTCACTCAGGCAAGGGTTAGAGAGGCCAAATCAAGACTGAGGCTGAGAAAAGTTTATTGCAAGCAATCAGACTTTTATAACCCTTATAAGAAACAGCATGCAATGGAAGTTGTCAGGAAGAATATAATGGTAGTTGCCAGTATACAATGACGTTTACCAGCTATACAGGGTATACAAGACTGAAGTCTAAGAATAATTGTTCTGTCAAACATCAAATATGATTCACTGACTTCTAGGGCACACCAAAGATATACAAGTGGCCTGAATGTTCCACTGCCTGAGAGAGTACCTCGGTTTCTCAGAAAGTGAAAGGCACACAGTGTCCCAGAAGCCATGGACTCTAACCTGCAAACCCCACGATGCAAGACTTTGAAGGCAGTTAGACCAGCTCAATTCCATGATTCTGTGCGGTCCCCCCCCCCTTTTTTTAACTTTTTTAATTTCAGAGTATTCAAGTCAATCTTCAAAGCAGACATGGAGCAGCAACTCAATCTCAAGGCTCTAATGTTTCTCAATATAACCAGTAACAAAATTCCCACAGACATTCCTATGAACCACAGTTTAAAAGTCCATTTAAAGATAGAGAAATAATGACCAAAAGTGTTTCAATTTCCTGATCTATTTTTATATGTTTCAGTAAATGGAAGATTATTAGACAGATCATTAACATATTTAATTGTCTGCACCTCTTGAGCTAAGGCAACTGCAGAGGCTATGAGTCTAACAACAGCAGTAAGACCTAATAAAATCAATCCTACATTTCTTTTTGGATGCATTAACTCGGAAAATTGTTACACTTGAAAATTGAATTCATCAAGCCAAGGCTCAGGTACCTCAACAGGTAACATAACATAGGAGTGCTGTTTAGCTAGAAACACAACCTATTGTAGGTCAGCTTTCACAAGGCAATTACTCAAATAACAATAAGTAATGGGATGCTACACAGCCTCTTGAATACTTCACTAAGTATTTTTTTCATAATCTGGCAAAATGTAATTGGTGATTGTGTATGCTCCATAAACAAGTAAAATGTGGTGGGTAGCAGCAATTAATTTCCATAGTACTGTCTGAACATGTCCATCAAGATCAGACAAAACTCCTACAGTACATCCTACATCAGTTTAAACTTTATTTTTATCATCAGAGACTTGTGAATAAGAAATAGACCAATCTAAAAAGGCATCTTGAGCCCAGGGTATCTCACGATATACTGCTTTAGTAAAATCACATGTTTCTTAGGAGAGAAATTATAGGCAAATGTTCTAAGATTTTTATTGACATATTGGAGCATTTACAGTAACATTTCCTTCTGTGAAAATATTATGTACCAAGGTTATCCCTTCCATTTGAACCAACCAGGTCTTAACTGCAGATTGATCATGATGAGTATCTATGCTATGAATTCAGGACCCTGAACTCAAACATAACTGGAATTCTTGAATTGATGTAAAACAAATAGGCATTCCCACAACCCAACCCATAAAGTTAACCATCTTAGCCTGGGGAATAATATGATTAGCAGTGGGGGGACTAAGATCTTAGATTCACTGACATAAGCATGAATGGTATTCTCTTCCCAATTAACAAAGTGAAGCATAGGAGGATTGGGCACATAAGCCCAATATGCTTCAGCAGTAACAGATACACTCAGCAAAGACAACATAGTGAGGAACAGCAATTCTGCAGTCACACTATTTCCCTAATGCTTTTCCCTCAAACACTAGTTTCTTTATCTAAGTTGTTATTGGTAGAGAGACTGTTAAAGTTGTGACAATAACTCTGTCACCTGGGTGCCTCTTGTTTCTTTAGGTACAGCCACTGCAGATGCTTTAGAACCTCTTTGTCCATCTTCCACATGTCAAGACAGTCTTTCAGATATCCATATTAGCTTTTCACACTTTGAGGAAGAACACAACATAGCCTCTACTCTAGTGAATTACTGAATCTGGGTTGACCTATTTACCTGGGACCCTGAATTGTTTCAGAGGGTCCCAAAGATGTTTTGCAGAAGTAAGGCCATCCTTGCACAAATTTTCAAACTTTAAAGTATATAAAATAAAAGAGAAAACAGTGTGAGACTAGCCATACTACCCTTCTCCCCACCCCTTTCTTTTAAATAATGTTTGTAGGGAGCTGAGTGCAGCCACGCCTTACAGGTGGCACTGGTTACCGCCTTCCACCATCCCTACGGCAAGCACTCCCAGTGGTAAACAATTATAGCGGAGGTTGTGGCTTGCTTACGCATGCTTGAGCCTATTGGGCAATGCCCACGTGGCGATCTGGGGTTGGCTGCCCAGAGCCTATATAAGGCCGGGAGAGTCTTTGCCTGGGGGATGGGATGTTTTAGAAGCCAGAAGATTGATTCAAGGCCTGAATAAACTGCAAGAAGAAGAGCTCGGTGTCATGTCCTCTTTGCTGGATGAGGGGGGCGCGACAACTGGTGGCCTCGTACGGGGACATCCCTCACCAGTGAGCCCAGAACTTCTTGCAATCAGGCTGTATATCAGAAATCCTCAGGAAAAGTGAGGAACTGCGTCCAAAGCGGGGTAAGTCCTCAGGTAAAGTGGGGAACCGCGTCCAAAGCGGGAATAGTCCTCAGGTAAAGTGGGGATCCGTGTCTAGAGCGGGAATTGCCCTTCTCTGTAATTAAAGAGAGAGCGGGATTCAAGAGGCTGCAATAAAAGCAGAAAGAAAAAAAAAAAGAAGAGAAGGAAGGTGAAACTACTAATTTCTAGCTTGGAACAATTATGGGCGCTTCTTCGTCAATTTTTTTGGCTCTTAATAAGCTGCTATTAAGACTGGTGTGGAAGCTAGTGAGAAGTTATTTTGAGGATCAGAGATGTAGTGAAGCAGTTGAAAAGGGACAAACTGCATTAGAAATCTTAAAAGAGGAGAGATCAGAAAAGGCCTTATCAGATAAAATGGAAAGTAAGAAGGGAGAAAAGATTAAGAGGTTGTACCCTAGTCTTTCAGAGCTTGAAAGTGAGCTTGAAAGCGACTTGTCAGAGTCGGAAAGGGCTGAATCTAGTGAATCTGAAGAGGTAAGATCAATTATAGAACAGGTGAAAAATGTTAGAGTTTATAAACGAAAAAAGGAAAAGTACAGAAAACAACAGGAGAGGAAGGCTTGTGTCACACCGTACTATGAACCTGCCATGCAGCCACCCTGTGAAAGTAGTGCGGCAGCCACCTCCTTTAATCCGGAAGTATGGAGGGCAGTCAGAACTAAAATGCTATCAGTCTACCCTGTATTTCAAGATAACCAAGGTCAAAGATACCATGAGCCGCTAGACTTTAAGGTGATTAAGTCCCTGGCAGAGTCTGTACGGACATATGGTATTACTGCTTCATTTACTGTAGCTCAGGTGGAGGCCTTGAATGGACATTGTATGACTCCTGCTGATTGGAGTGGGCTTGCACGCGCTTGCTTGTCTCCAGGTCAATATCTAGATTGGAGGGCTTTTCTAATTGAATTTGCTAATGAGGAGGCAGCCGCCAATCTTGCTGCAGGTAATCCGGCATGGGGTAGAGACATGCTGCTTGGGCAAGGTCGATTCGCTAACCAACAGACCAGCTATCCAGTTCAGGTTTATGAGCAAATTAACAAAATTGGAATAAAAGCCTAGAAAGCCCTTCCCAATAAGGGGGAAGTGAGCGGCAATCTTACTAAGATCCTTCAGGGTCCCATGGAGCCTTTTTCAGACTTTGTTGCTCGTATGATTGAGGCCACAGGCAGAATTTTTGGAGACCCTGATGCGGCTATGCCACTCATAAAGCAGTTAGTTTATGAACAATGTACAAAAGAATGCAGAACTGCTATAACTCCTTATAAATCAAAAGGCCTTGAAGTATGGATGAAGGTGTGTAGAGAGTTAGGAGGGCCATTATCTAATGCTGGATTGGCAGCAGCTGTCATCCAGCTAGCAAAAAAGGGAACCGGGAATACTAATTATGGAGCCTGCTTCAGGTGTGGAAAAATGGGTCATTTAAAGCGTAATTGCCCGGAAGGAGGTAGGAATACAGAAGCAGGAAGGGGACAACACCCTATGCAACCAGGGTTGTGCTCAAGGTGTAAAAAAGGAAAACACTGGGTAAATGAGTGCAGGTAAGTTAGAGACATCAATGGGCAACCAATATCAGTAATGAGATCTGGGACTTATCCAAAAAACGGGCAGTGGGGCCCCCGTCCCCAGGGCCCGCAAATATATGGGGCAGTGGAGAGTTATAGCCAGGAATGGCAACCGGAACAGTGGCCAACCCTTCGTCATCTGAGGAACCGCGGAGAGCCACTACAGTTTCAGCAGGATTGGACATCCGCGCCACCACCAGGCTCATATTGACCCCACAAATGGGAGTTCAATTGGTGGACTCTCACTTTAGAGGCCCTTTGAGATCGGGCATGGTGGGTCTGCTGATAGGGAGATCCTCCACCACCTTAAGAGGTCTTAAAGTACACCCAGGAGTGATTGATCCTGATTATACTGGTATAGTGAAAATTATGGTTGAGTCCCCAAAAGGAATTTCCTCCATTTCTCCTGGAGATAGAATTGCGCAGATGATTATCTTACCTGGTCTTCATGATCAGTTCGCTGCACATGCAAAGCAGAGGGGTAACAAAGGTTTTGGGTCCACAGGAGCGGACTTAACTTTCCTATCCTTGGACCTAGATCAAAGACCTACTCTTGAGCTTACTATTAATGGGAAGAAAATTATTGGTCTTTTGGATTCAGGAGCAGACCGGAGTATTATTGCTAAGAAGGATTGGCCCACAGGTTGGCCAGTGCAGGTCTCCTCCCAGACCCTTCAGGGGCTGGGATACGCAAAGGCCCCAGATATCAGTGCAGGAGAACTTCACTGGAAAGATAGTGAAGGGCACGCTGGAACTATGCAGCCTTATGTTTTGGAGCTTCCTGTTTCCCTATGGGGGCAAGATCTCATGCGAGACATGGGGTTTAAATTAAGTAATGAATACTCTTTATGAATGGGCTATATTATGATGTGCCTTTTCAGGACAAATTGATTGTCATTATCCCAAACATCCTTTAATGGGCTTTTTTAAAGAACATCCAGTAGTTTTTCCCAGAATAACCTCAGCGGAGCCTTTAATAGGGGTTAGTACAATATTTACAGACGGAGCAAAAACGGGATGCGGTACTTACATGATAGATTCTCAAAAACCAATAAAACATCAATTCCTCCCCAGAGCAGCACAAAAGGTGGAGTTGCTTATAGTGATAGAGGTTTTTAAGGCTTGTCTTTTCCCTTTTAATTTGGTTTCAGATTCTTGTTATGTAGTAAATGCCTTAAAATGCCTAGAGTGTGCAGGGCCTATAAAGGCTTCTAGCCCAGTGAGATCTTTATTTCAACAATTACAACAGTTGATCTGGCAACGAACATCCCCCTTTTTTTGTTCAACATATACAAGCACATTCTGGACTGTCAGGACCTTTGACAGCAGGTAATGATGTAGTAGATCAATGCACCCGGCAAGAGTGGATGTTTCTTATTTCCGCTATACAGAGAGCTTATGATTTTCATAGAACATTTCATGTTAATGCCAGAGCTTTGCAACAAAAATTTTCCATCTCTCGAGCAGATGCACGAAAGGTTGTTTTAGATTGTCCACAATGTGTTATATATCATCATCCTCCTGGTTTGGGAGTTAATCCTCGAGGTTTGCTTCCATTACGAGTATGGCAAATGGATATCACTCATATCCCTGAATTTGGACGTATTAAATACGTTCATGTATCAGTAGACACCTGCTCAGGGATTATTCATGCATCGCCACTGACAGGAGAAAAGGCATCTAATGTTATTACTCATTGCCTAGAAGCATGTGCGGCCTGGGGATAACCAGGACAACTCAAAACGGACAATGGACCTGCCTATACAGGGCAGAAATTTGCATCCTTTTGTCAGCAAATAGATGTACAACTTGTACATGGCCTGCCCTACAATCCGCAGGGTCAGGGTATAGTGGAACGTGCCCATCGTATGTTAAAAGAAGTTTTACAAAAACAAAAGGGGGGAATAGGCCACGGCCGTACCCCTAAAGAAAGAATATCCATTGCTCTATTTACCGTAAATTTTTTGAATTTGGACATTTACAATCAGTCTGCCGCAGATAGACATCAGGGTCAGCAAGGCCCCACTAAAGGAATGGTGCAATGGAAGGACGTGTTGACAGGTGTAGATGTAACCAACCGTCTTATAAATAAGAAACACAGAACTAATGCAAAGAAGAAAGCCAAGAGGTCAGAGCTAAAAGCTAAAACCTTACCCTTCCTCCTGCAGTGATCCTACCTCTCCGAAGGAGCCGCTACTTCCTGTGTTAAAGTCTTTATATAGTCTCTGTTCTGCCTTCTCATTGGTTGTAAACCCAACCACAGGACTGCCTCATCACGGCCTGTCTGTACAGACCTCCAGGTGTTCTATGGTTGGTATTGAGATTAAAGGCATGTGTATCCAATGCTGACTGTATCCCTGAACACACAGAGACTTTCCTAGCTTTGTCTACCAAGTGCTGTGATCACAAGCGTATACCACCACTGCCCTGCTTTCCTATGGCTTGCTAATAGCTCTGACCCCCAGGCAACTTTATTTATTAACATACAATTAACATTTTGGTACAAAAGAAAAATATCACCATAGACAGGTGTTTGGCACGGTCCAGATCCTGTGCTGACATGGGCACGAGGTTCTGTTTGTGTTTTCCCACAGGATCGGCAAGATCCGATCTGGGTATCCGAACGTTTGGTGAGGAGAACTCAATATTGAGAAGCCTATGTGTACTCGTGCTGTAAACTTGTCTAAACAGTTGTCTAGTTATCTTCTAGGAAATTGGACAGGAGAATTCGATGGCCTGATGGATCAACTGAAAGTGGCCATAGTTGCAGTCAATTCAACTCAAGTGGATCCTGCACCTGCAGAAGGACTGTCGTCCGGGATCTCTACGATCATGAACGAGCTGAAAGAGGGGGCGGGTCTAGGTGCCTTAACGGGCCTACTGGTGCTTGCCTCCCTGGTTTGCCTGTGGTGCATTTGTCGTATTAAGCTCTCTTAGCAGTGCAATGCAGCCATGATCATTCAAGCCTTTACGGTCATAAAGGCCGGACAGTTTCCCCCAGACCTGGTTGACTACCTTAATTCATATGCAGGATGCGAGGCTAGTGCACTGCACTTAGGACCACAGCAGCATCGATGGTCTTGAGGAGAGTACGTCTGATTGCATGTGGGTTAATGCCCCAAGTTCCCACCTCTGTGAAAAAGGGTATCGGACAGGTCAAGCATTCTCTGGGTGGATGACACCTGTGTGGATGCCAGTACATAGTCCTCTGTTTTTCCTTAACAGAGATCAGACCTCTGCTCTCGCCTGCTAATTTAAATAAAATGGAAAGGGGGAATATGTAGGGAGCTGCATGCAGCCACGCCTTACAGGTGGCACTGGCTACCACCTTCCACCATCCCGACGGCGAGCGCTCCCAGTGGTAAACAATTATAGCGGAGGTTGTGGCTTGCTTACGCATGCTTGAGCCTATTGGGCAATGTCCACGTGGCGATCTGGGGTTGGCTGCCCAGAGCCTATATAAGGCCGGGAGAGTCTTTGCCTGGGGGATGGGATGTTTTAGAAGCCAGAAGATTGATTCAAGGCCTGAATAAACTGCAGTGTCCTCTTTGCTGGACGAGGGGGGCGCGACAAATGTTTATGTCATCCACTAGCTCTTTCCACAAAATGTTGACCTTGAGGATCATATGCAATGCCCATGATGTAGATTATAGCAGTATATTGACAATGTTCCTGTAAAGTCTTGGCAGAGTATGCAGGAGCATTGTCAGTTTTTAATATTTTAAAGGGGCCTAAAATGAGAAAAAAAATAGTAGTAATATCCTTAACTGCTTCTCCTGAGGGGAATCCCCAAAATGAGCAATGAATAGGTGTTCACAATGACATGAACATATTTTAACTTCCCAAAACTAGGAAACTGAGTAATAACCATGTGCCAAATATGATTTGAAAATAATCCTTGGGGAGTTATAGTATAAAAATGAAGAGGTGTGCTGGGCTGTGGTGGCGCACGCCTTTAATCCCAGCACACAGGAGGCAGAGCCAGGTGGATATCTGTGGGTTCGAGGCCAGCCTGGGCTACAGAGCAAGATCCAGAACAGGCACCAAAACTACACAGAAAAACCCTGTCTTGAAAAACCAAAAAAAAAAAATAATAATAATAATAATAATAAAAAAATAAAAAAATGATGAGGCATGATATTTAACTTTTACTTTACATACATGAAGGCGCTCCTTTAGCTCCTTAAGTGCCTGCTCTTAGTTAGTGAAAAATATTTTTTTGATGATGAAGCAGTTTGATGAAAGCATGCAGGAGATGACCATGCTTTCTTTAGGTTGTTAGTTTTTAGAAAATGAGAGTGTTAAAATTTAATCTGCCTTTGCATTTTCCTTATACAATGGTCCTGGGAGATTAGAATGTGACCTAATATGACCAAAATAAACTGGATTTTCCCATGCATGCATTTCCTGTTGAATTAATTGTAATAAATCATAAATAAAGCTGCCTGATAAAGTGAGCCACACTGTTTCTACATTCTGAACTGCTGGCACTGCTTATTGTGAATCAGAATATAAGTTTAGAGGTTGACAGTAATGTTGTAAGATGATGTAAATCATGCATAATTCCATCTGTTGCACGGAGGTAACTGGGTGAGTAAATATCAGTCAAGAATTTCTAGAAACCAAGGAACTCTTAACAATTTTTGTGATATCTACAACTATTTCTCATGTAGAAAATATCAGCTGAAGCCTGGTACTTCTAGAAAATGAAATAATATGTTTTGATGCAAAATCAATAAGATTACTAGAAATAAAATGATTATTAATTTGAAAGGTACACATGTGGTGATATATTGTATACTCCAATAAAGCTTACTTGGGAATCAGAGGACAGAGTCAGCCATGAAATTAGACATAGAGGTCAGGCAGTGATGGCACATACCTTTAATGCTATCACTCGGGAGGCAGAGATCCATCTGGATCTCTGTGAGTTCAAGGCCACACTGGGCTACATGAGAGAAACAGAACCAGGCAGTGGTAATACACACCTTTAATCCCAGGAAGTAATATGGCAGGACACAGAAATGTATATAAGGCATGAGGAAACAGGAACTCACTCTCTTGAGGTTGAGGATTTTGCAGAGATAAGCTAGTGGCTGGCTGTTCTGCTTCTCTGATCTTTCAGCTTTCACCCCAATATCTGGCTCTGGGTTTTTAGTATAAGACCCTTTAAGATTTGTGTTACAGATACACAGCAAAATCTAACAGAAATTCCAACTTTTTTAATCATTGAAAAATACAAAATTTTATTGGCTTTTATCCAAATAATTACTTTGTGTGAGACATACCTACAATTACCAACTTAGAAATCATAAGCCATATGGAATGACAGCCTTTATTGGACTGATATATCCATTCTATTAGCCTTTCATCCCAGAGCAATCTTGTGGGGATGATTGGAGAAACAATAACTAACAATGTAGAAACAGCATAGTGATTTGAAATACATTGAAGCTGGACATTTCTAAGCACTTTTTCCACTTGCTGTAATGCTATACATGCAGGCTTTGTCCATGCTCTAAGAGATGAAGGATCAGGGTTCCCCTTAAGGACATCAAATAAAGGTTACAGTTGTGGTGTAGGAATTTTAAACATAGATCTAATCCAATTTATGTCCCCTAGCTGCTTTTGAAAATCATTTAGAGTTTTTATTTGTCCTATTTAATTTCCAACCTTCAAGGAATGATTTTTGAAAACTTTATCAACTTTCTTAAATATAAGATTGGAGAAGTACATTGAATTTTCTCAGAAGCTATAACCAATCCATAATATGTTAACTCAATTTTTATTTCAACAAACAAATATTCCAGCATGCTATTATTTTCAGCAGAAAGCAAAGTATCATCCATACAATGTATAATAAAAGTGAGAGGAAACAGCTTTCTAGCTCTCCCTAAGGTGGTAGTAACCAATTTTGGACACAAAGTTAGGTTATTTGCCCTTATTTGAGGCAAAACTTTCCAATGATATCTTTTCATTGGTTTGGGTAAGTTAGGAGAAGGTTCACTGAAAGCAAATCTTTTACAGTCTTTAGGATTCAAAACTATAGAAAGAGTTCTTTAAATCTTTCACTATACTGGATCCATTTTTAGAAATAATAACAGCTAATGAAAGGCCTGGTTGGAAAGTTCCCATTAATTTCATGATGGCATTTACTTGATGCACATCTTTCACCAGATGCCATTTTCCTGACCTTAATCACAAAATAAGAGCATTCCATGGACTGTTAAATTCTTCTATATGCCCCTTTTCCAGCTGTTCCAGAACTAACATCTAGGTGGCTGCTATCTTTTTTTTTTTCAGTAAGAGGCTACTGATCCATCCATACAGGATCTTCAGAAAGCCAGGTTATTGGATCAGCATGATACTTTTTCAGCAGCAGCTAGGAAAACTACACTAGCCTTGTCTATTAGATTTTGGAATGGGGTTTAATAGTTCATGTTACTCTCTTTCCCGGAATCTGTCATGGTGAAAGCATCATCTGTTCATCATGGGTATTTAGGACAAAGAGATACATACCCAAACTTTGAAGAACATCTCTTCCCCACAAATTAACTGCCAACCCTTGCATCACATAAGGCTTGAAAGAACTGACTGACCATCATCAATTTTTTAATTAAGAATTTTTGACCTTTGTTGATGCCCATGGGAAACTTCTACTCTTCAGAGTTCCACTAGAGTGTTTTGAAGAGGCCAATGGTTGGGCCAAATTTGATAGGAAAGAATAAAAACATCATTACCAGTAACTAGCAATCCTTCAAATTTCATACCATCTATCCATAGAGGCATGGTAGGCCATTCTTTAGAAACTGGTTCCAGCCTGTACACAATTGAGGACCCAAAACATTCTTTTCCCCATTCCTGAGCACACTTTATATAATTAAACACTGACACTGGAATCAATGATAGTTGAGTAGTATGTTGTCCTTCTTCTATAGTTTGGATGCTAGTAGGAGCAGATTTCACATCTTTAATCTCACCAATATAATCCCAATCTATAAACACTGAAAAAATCTGCAAGCCCATCATGGTCATACTACTTCTGTCTATTCCATGTGGTAAAGTCCAGATATAGCAGCAGGTATGGCTTGGTCCCCATTTTCTGGTGTTAATATGCATCTGCAGGTAGCACTGAAGTCGTGTCCAGCACTGCCTGAGGTTGCCCTGGAAAGTCTTAATACATAGCAGTTTGGAGGATTATGGAGGGGCATTTCCCCTTGAGGATAAATCTGAGCTATTATCAGATGCATCCCAAATTTTGGCAGGGCCTAGGTCTGGCCTGTGACCCAGTTTCCCTGAGGCAAAGGCTGTCCTTCACTAACCCTCTTTGATTTACATTTGTTTGTCTAATGATTTCCTAGTTTACAGCAAGACCATAAACCTGGGGCTTTAGTTTCCATAACTCAAAGAACACTCGGTCTTTCTTGAAGACACTGTCTTTTAAAATGTCCAGACTAACCACATTTAAAACACCCATGGCTATTACCTTTATTCCCTTTTCCTTGGTGGATGACTGCCAATAATTGAGGCACTATTTTCCTTGGAAGGCCCCAGCCAGAGATAACCTGTGAGCATATGAAGGCCCAATATCAACATAGAGGTAGATGTGATCATGAGTATCTATTTTTTTCTGAAAGGATGGATGACCATCTGGCATGCAGAATTTAGCATTCTCATGTACCGGTGGCTTAAGAATAATAATTCCTGCCTCTACATCAATCACTAGATGACTGACCAACTGCAAAAGATGAAAAACAAAATCTCGATGTAGCTCATCAGTTCCATGTCTAATTTTAGAAACTTCCTCTGTTTTTCTTCCAGAATCCTGTGTCCTATAGCATGCTTGCTATGCCAAAGAATTTATTTGTTCATGGCCTCAGAGGGATATGTAATCTGTCATTTGAGCATCAGTATGCATGCCTTTTCCTACTAATATCTCAAAAGTTATAGACACATTATTTTGGTGACTTCTGTTAGTTTAGTCTTGACATCTTTCTGAATAATCCTCCACAGTAAATATTCATCACCAATAAGAAAAGCCTTTAAGAAGATCTTCCAATTAGAGGGAACAAAGCATTTCCAGATAGAATCGGGGAGAGACAATGTAAAAGGAGCAGATGGCACATATGAACAAAGCCTGCTTAAGAGCCATACGAGTATTAAATAAAATAGGCATATTATTTGTAACTAGTTGCCCCAGGTTACCAGGATCAGGTATTTCACTCACTAGGAAAAGAGAAAATCCTTCCATTTATTCTCCTATCTCCTGGACTTGATACAGAGCCTCTTGCATCAGAGACCTATACTGTGAATGAAAGGCAGTTGATTCTTTTATGGGGGATGAGAAATCTCCTGAATAGCCTCAGTAAGAGATGAAGTGAAGCAATGAAAAAAGTAATTGAGAACCTGCACTGGATGGGTAGTTAGGAATGGAGGGAATTGGAGCAGGAGGTGGAGAGGTAAATTCAGCAAAAGGAGGGAGAAGACAATCAACTTCATCACAGAGAGAGACTCTGGATAATATATCTTCAGGTTCTAATGTTTCTTCTATTCCCAATGTAGTTCAGCTTTTGCTGATCACTTTCACTTGTAATTTTAACTGTGTCACTTTTTATCAATTACTGTTTTTATTTCTTTCTAAAGATAAAAAGCAGCTCTAGGAAATATTTTCTGATCCCTTTGCATTCAGTTCTCCCTGAATTGCTCTTCCTGGCCAGGACCAGTTTCTGGGATCCAGATATCCCTCTTCAGGGAAAAAAGGCAGAAGTTCACTCATGAATTCCAAGAATTTCATCAACTTATGGTGTCTTGCTTTAGCTCCTTCTGCCATCAACATTTTGAAGAATTTCTACAAACAAATGTCGCTCCTTTGACTCAGTCTGTTCCAGTTTTACCTCTGATTAATCTCCTGCCCATTTATGCTTAACATTCTTAACCCATTTTTTTATTCTGTTACCACAACCAACAGTTCCTCTCAACTCTTTTACTCTTTTTCATAGATTCCCATATCTCTGGTCCCTGTTTAAGGCACAATCTGAAAGTGCCAGGATTTAGTTACTGTACCAGAGTCAGAGGGAATGTCACTCAATCCAGGAGGTTCCAAGGGGCCATAGCAACAGAGGCTGAGGCAGGTTTATTGGAAGTATTCAGACTTTGTAAACCTTTATTGAAAACAGACTACAGTGGCAGTTTTCAGGAAGAATACAATCATAGTTGTGAGGGTACAATGATGTGTGCAAGCTATAAAGGGTATACAAGATTAATGTCTAAGAATAATTGTTCTGTCAAACTTCTACATGCTTCACTGACTTTAAGGGAACACCAGAGATAAAAAGTGACTTGAATGCCCCACTGCCTTAGGGAGTGTCTTGGCTTTTCAGGAACTGAAAGGCATACAGTACCCAAGAACTATGGATTCTAACATGAAAAACCTATGATGAGTAGCTTTCAAGGCAGCTAGACCAGGATAACTGTGGGAGCAGCAGGAAATATTAGCTAGAAGGATTTATTGCGGAGAATCTTGTGGAGATAAACAGATAGAAAATAAAGGATAGCCTCGAGAGGGCCCAGGGTTTTTATAGAGACGCCAAGGGGTGGAGCAAATGACCTCCTCCCCCAGCACAGCCAAGTGCAGACCATCTCAGACACCTGCACTCAGGCCCGTGGTCCTAATCATCCTCTATGTGGACCTGCTGGGTAAAGCCATGAGGAACCCGAGGACGGGCTCCCACAGATAACTCTGTGATTCTATACACTACATCTCATAAAAGGCTAAATACCATACATTTGCAATTTAGTCATCATATTTAACCCATGAGATTGTTAATATGCCTTGTTTTACAAACTTAGTGCTTTATGCTCAAAGTGTTAATATTATGAAGTAGCAAATCTGGAAAAATAACTACCTTTAATTAATCTTCAGTCTTTTCATTTGGGGTTACCTGTAGTGGGCCAGTCTTCCTGGTTTTGAATCTATATATCTGTGGTCATAAATTAGGTATTTCTATTAATTTCTTAATATATATTGCTCCTTTTTTGTGTGACACTTTTCCTGCCCAACACAGCCTTTTTTTTTTTTTACGTGTGTGTGGAGGATAAGCTTATTTTAAAGGTTGTTATATCTTGCCAACCTACTTTCCCACAAGAAGGTGGTTTTACTTTATGCCACCTTACTTAGATAATGTATCATGCATACCCCAAGTTAAAAGTAGCAAGCTGATTTTCAGAATAACTTTAACAGAATAAAAAATGTGTTAAGAATGTTAAGCATAAATGGGCAGATATTAGAAATGTAATATTTTATTTTGTGACTGTATAAAGGAAAGGCATCACCCATGGTTCCTGTGATGTGGTGGAACAGCGTTATGGAACTGTCATCATTGTGGTGACGCTCTATGTAAGAGTCTCATTCAAGTAGAAGCATCAATTCAAATCATTAACCACAATTTCATGAATAGAAAAAGATAAAAATATATGTCAATAGAAATTTGTCACTAGAATCAATCTACTAACAAAGAACCGGAAGATATGCCCAAAGTCAAACCTACACTCAGTGATCTTAGCAAAGTGGATAAAACATCTATAACATCAAGGGCCAACATAACTGAGTAGTAACCTGCTTCGATCTTAGTTATTACCTGGATAATATCCTTCTTAACATTTTAATGTGATTCTAACATTAGTCACTAATAATAAAGGATAAATTATTGGTAATCAAGTGATAGCTGTATGTAATTAGCATATTCATTTAAGAACTGTTTCTAATTTACTACAGAATGTATTGCAATGTGGGTTTCTGTATTTGAAAAATATGTTTGTTTTCATGCATGAAATATAAAACCTGAAAACCAAGAGCAATATAGACACAAACATTGCTGGATGTGGTCTAAGTTACTTCATAGTAATTTCATATTTCAATAAGGGTTGAGGAGAGACATCAAATATGTATGTAAATCAAAACAGATTGCATGAGTGAATGTAGGCTCTGACCGGTAGAAACAGACTGTCTTGTCTAAGGCAAAAGATTCATTTTCCCCCACGTCTTCCTTCCCACTAAATACACCAAGGATTTTTTAACTGCTTCTGTAGCTACAGAATCCCATTCCTTGAGGAGTCGTTAGAACATAGAAAACATGTGCTTAGGACATGCTCAATGAAAATAAATGTTGAATATACAAATAAGAAATGGATGAGTGAATAAGCAATTTTAAATGTTGAAATAATAAATGAATTGATATTCATAATAAAATAAGTGGTCAAGGCTTGATTGAAAAATTGCTGCATATAAGCCACTGAATTACCATTTTCTTCTCTCTGGTGAAGAAGGAAAGAAATCCTGAGTAGAATGAAACACGTAACAAAATTCATAGAAAGATTTAAAAGAACATGATTTGAGGAACTGCAGGAATATCCAGTCTTGAACAATCACAGGCTTCAGATAACATAACTAGAATACTAGGAAGGAGCCAGATTACTTAATATTTCAGATCCTTTGCAACATCTGAGGTCTTAGCAGGACAAAGAGGATTATTTTACATAGGACATTTGGGAATATGTAAATGAAGAGGCTTATCACTGGTGTGAACAGGGTTAAAGGAAATTCATATGGTATAGTAAAGTACTCCTCTGGCTGCAACATAATGGAGTTACACCTCTTAGGGATAGAAAAGAAAGGGAATAAAAAGATTGGAAAATGTTAAATCCAGATTGTAAGTACAGCACTATGTGGTGGAAATTTCTTGATAGAGAAACAGTCTACTTGCTGGAGCTGGTGCTCTAAACTCTGTCACCTCCAATCTCTTGCACTTAGTTCTCATTGCTAAACCCAATCAGAACCAAGATGGCAAGAGATACTATGGGTGATGGCAGTCTGGTCAGTGAGGTCAGGCTCCCACATAGAGTAAAGTGGTGAAGGATGGATTAAGTATAAAGGAAAATGGGGTACATTCAGTACATGGATTGGTTTCTTTGTGTAGGTGTTGGGGAACCACTGAGGATTTTTTAGGCAGGAGAGCTATAGGGAATACAACTCTGGGAACAACGAAAGAATTGGGTAGAGCAGTGACACAGGACAGAGGGAAACAATCATATGAGAACTGAAGAATCCAGAAAATAAATTATGATGGTCTAGGGCATAAATACTAGACAGAGCAATGGTTCTTGTCCAGGAGGGGAAGGAACTAAAATTAGAGATACCATATATATTTACATCATTCCTAATTTCTTGTCAAGAGCACCTGCAAGGACAATGGTTGATTTCCTGAACTGCATATGAGTGTACATGTCAAATAAGGATTATTGCTTTTTACATTTAGTAAAATTTTGAATGTGGCATAGATAGTATATTTTATCTGAAATTAAAATTGTCTAAATATTATTTAACTAAAATAGAAAGTTCTTCAGTTAAATGTTTGATTTGAATGTTGTACTATGAAAAAGCTGATAGCGTTTTTCTCTAAGGAAATCATCATTTATCTTTGCAAATGTACTTTATGCATGCATTGACAGAACTCTCTACGTATAGCCAGTGCTATTTATATGCCCTGGCCATCTTTAGCTGAAAGATTCAGAAAATATTTTTGAAAAACCTTATAGGTAAATGTAGCAAGTAATAAATCTGTTTAAAAGATCCAAATCATGGTAAACTAGCATTTTGACAGGACTAGATCACATAGCCTGTCTAGGGTTTAGAACTTTCTAGAGAAAGGAATACAATGGCTCAGCTTCCTTTCAGTGATTTCAGGTTTAGCACATAAACAATGTGAAGTCCATGTATTAGCTCAGATATCCAGGGAGAGTGCCAGGTATCCAGTGCCTTACAGAGTTTTATTTCAATACTCAGAAAGTTTAGTAGCCCATGAAACTTTAGAAAACCTTGCTTAGAGAATGTGTCTTTTTTTGTTTTGTTTGATTTTTTTTTGCTTTGTTTTTATTTTGTTCTATTTTTGAGACAGGGTCTCACTATGAATCTCAGGCTGTTCTGGCACACATTAGGAAGACCAGGCTGGCCTCGAACTCACAGAGATCCACTTGCCTCTGCTTCCTAAGCACTGGGATTACAGGTGTGTGCCACTGCCTTTGAATGGGTCTCTTAATGTTTCTTTTTTTCACTATGATTTCTTTCTTTTGAGGTTTTATTTGTTTAAATTTATTGTACAAAACAATAAATAATCAATACAACATTTTTATGCTTACTGGCAAGGTCAATTCAGCTCTCAAGAGTCTAACTCGAGTAAAGTAATAGCTTGCTTAGTCAAAATTATAGACATCTGCTCTTTAGAGTCATATTTCTATAATTTCTGACTACATGATCGTGTGTATTGCGTGCATTTGCTGTACTTTGCTAGCTTAATCTATTAAATAGAATAAGCAGTTCCTTTTTTCATGAGATCATTGGGGTAATTATGTGAATTTAGAAAACACTAGAAAATACCTTGTACACAGTAAAAAATCAAATGTAAAGAGTTTTGTTGTTGATGTTGTTTTGTTTGTTTCGCTAAACAATTTGTGTTATGAATTTCAAGGAAGCAGCCTTTGAATGAAACATCTCCTGAGGGATGGCTGTTGGCCATCTACCTATCTATTCATCTACACATCTATTATCTACCAGAAGACATGATTAGAACTGGTAAATAAAAAGACAAATACAAGGGAAGAACAAAATTAAGGGATATAGGACACTGAGCCTGAAAGCAACTGAAATGGTTAATCTTTGTTGCAATTATTTGGTTGAGAAGCACCTGGGGGATATAACTATCAGCGTGTGTCCAGGGATATTTTCAGAGAAATTTAACTAAAAGGAAGACTCAAATAAAGTTAGCAGAACCAACTCATAGATTAGGCTTCCAAACT